>JAODUE010002704.1:0-11608 GCA_027564755.1 Amblyopsis hoosieri
GTGTGTGTGTGTGTGTGTGTGTGTGTGTGTGTGTGTGTGTGTGTGTGTGTGTGTGTGTGTGTGTGTGTGTGAGCGTGGCATACGGCCATCCTCCGCTAACGAGCTCTGGAGTGAAAAGACTGAAAATGATATGCAATTAGCAGTCAGCCTATACTCTCTCTGTGTGTGTGTGTGTGTGTGTGTGTGTGTGTGTGTGTGAGAGAGTGTGTGTTCTGCGATTTAGTGCGTGTGCATACAAATGTGACTGCGTAATAGTTTGAATTTCTTGTGTGTGTGTGTGTGTGTGTGTGTTCTCAGGTACTATATGTATTAGGCTAATGCATTTTCCTTGTACTGATGATAATGGCGGGACTATTTTCCTTGCAGAGTGTGGGAGTTCACATGAATGCATTCTCTGCATATGTATGGAAGTGCACACTGTATTTGTCATTTTGTAGATGTGTGTATGTGTGTCTGTCAGTCAATATGTGCATTTGCACTGTGATCTCTGCTACCCCGGCAATTAACTCCACTGCTGGATAATTTACAGGCAGACACGATAATTCATTTTAATCCGATTACACTTTAATGAAGCATTACTTGCTCTCTGACTCCAGGATGGGCCGCCACGTATTCAGACAAAACCCCCTTGTTGAGTGAAATTGCAGTGGAGCTGTGCAGTGATACTATTTATTTGTCTGGAGGGAATATTATAGGTACATTATAGTGTTTGCTTTGTGACCACACTGTATGTGTGTTTGTGCTTTAGGCAATTATTGTGTGACTTAATCTATGTTGGCCAAATGCAATGTAATTTAAACAGTTGGTTGTTTTCCACTTAGTTTAATCAAAATAAATAAACGTTGGCTTCTATGTTGTTGATGCTGGAGCCAGGGGGTACACTATGGCAATTTAAATATAGCCTAGTTCGATCAATATTAGTTATCAACTTGGTTCTTAAACTTAATTATATTTCCTGTTTAAAGATGTCAGTCAAGCCAGTGGCAACACCCTTTTAATCCCCTACCAGAATCGGAAAGTGTTGCACCTTCAGTTTCAAGATTGGCACTAATCCCTGAAAGTACCGTCAGTTGAATCCTGATTAAAGCTGTTAGCCCTGCTGCCTATTCAGAGGTTGATCTGTACCTGAACAAGCCTTGGTTTTACTGTGGGTTGTCCACTTAGCCAGCCTTGTACAAATGAACACTTCTTGTTGATGTAATTGTATGGGAGAAGGAATGCCTTATACCATTCTTCAAACACTTGAGAAGTACAGTATGGCTTACTGTACAAAGTGTCTTGTGGTAGTATTGTATAGTGCAAGCTAATTTGTACAAATCCCTTTTAAACTGTACATCCGTCACAGTAAGTTGTCAGTATATTCGCTCATGACGGTTTCACGTAAGTAGAGTTGACATTTGGACTCTGAAAAGCTGTTCTGTATAAAGTCTGTAAACGTGTGTTTACATCAGTAGTCTCTGGTCTCATGGCCAGGCAAGGTGGGTTGTTACCTCAGTCAACTTCACTAACTTAACAAGTGCATGCAACAGAGATGCACTGAAGAAGATGGGTCCTGTTATTGTTTGTACTGCAGGTTGCACGTTGAAACATGACAGTTATATGGCTACCAGTACCATTTACACAGCACAGTACTGCCGGGATATGCTGAATAGCCTGGCATAATACTCTTCATATACTCTTCATACTCTTCGGGGCTTTAGCTTCTTAAGTTCTATGGGCTATAGTGGCATTTGGGGTTAACTGCGTTATTCAGTAACTGTTTTTGGCACATGCATTGCTGAAATATATGCATTGACGACATTGACATACAGTAGATCAGGCTGCGTATAGTCACCTTATCTTTTAAAGGTGCAGGATCTACAGGTTAAGCCATGTTTGTGAGCCAATTATATTTTTGGTTCATCAGCTGGGATGTTTGTTTTTGTCGGGACATGCGTCGTCATCTTTTTCAAGTAGGACTTTATCGGATATCTTTGGAGAAATTCCATGTGGCCTATATTTGAATAACATTTGCCTAAAAGTATTCACCATATAGTACAATCAAACCGTTTCATTGAACACACATAGTACAGCAAGAAATATTGCTGTGGCAGTGAAAGTACAATTTATCCACCAGTTTATACATATCTAATATGTAAATAGAAGATATAATAAATCAGAAAATAAAAGATCAATTATATACAGAAAATTGCCTACAGTACTTATTCCTGATTGGATGAAATCCCATTTAGCCGTGTGCACACCATAGATTCTGGAGCGCTCTGCTCAAAAATATTTGGCGTACACACAAGTATAGCATTAGCTAAAGTGGATAGGTTTTGAAAATGATGTTACCGGTCCTTGGTGTTGGGTGGGTCTCTAAATAGAGTAGTCCTCTCTACTGTAGGTGTGTCTTGGCACAAAATTGGAAACCCCTGGGGTAGATAATTCTGTGGCAAATAATTCTAACTTGGATTTAAGAGGTCTGCATGTACGGCTGAACGATTAATTGTATTTGCGATATAACCGCGATGTTATAAAACACAATTTACTAACCGCAAAGGCTGCGATTTAGAAGATTTAGAATGTGATTTAGTTATGTGCGCACGTCCGACCCAGGGTTTAAACTGTAGCGTCAGGCTTCATGCCATCCTCCTCGTGTGAAACCTTATAGCAGCGTGCTCTTCCTGCAGTCATGTTCACCAATCAGAAACACCTCAGGGTGACTGCGTAGCCTATAGCCTACGCCCGTAGGCTACGTCAGTGATTGTTAACAGAATTACAGAACTATTATTAGGCTTATCTTATAAAAATATATTTTTACCTGACATGGTAACAGCCATTTGTGCTGATTGCTATAGTTTAATAAATTTAATAAATATATAAGTATAATTTTTGCATTAGGATATAGAGCAATTCAACTTTGGTCTCATTAGCTCATGTAGTAATGCTCTGCCATCACATTTTAAGTCTATTACGCATTGAATATGGAACTAAAGCTCGACCTTGTGGAGGAAAAAAAAAAATCGCAAATGAAATCGCAATCGCAATATGTCACAATAATCTCAATTAGACCGCTTGCTTCAGTTTACCTTCAAAAGTCTTTGGCGCCACATCCTCCCATTTTATCCTCTGACTCCTTACATGTCCTAAATCTGTCTCTACCTTACTGTCATTGTTTTCTTCCATTAAAGGTGCCCTATTACAACATTCAGGTTCATGCAATTGTGTGGTCAGTTGTGTTGACATTAGACTGTGTTTAACATGTATTCAATTAACAAATATTCCCAATTATTCTTCCCTTGAGTCATGTAAAAACTCTTAAGCAGAATTAGCCCTAAATGGGATGTAAATTCTGTATTGTAGCCTAACCTATCATATCTGACCTATAGTAGAGCATCTTTCAATCAGATCTGACTGAAACTAAATGTTTACCTTGAAGGGAGAAATAAAAAAATCACATTAGAAATTATTTTGGGGTCTGTGATTACAATTTGAGAGATCTAATTTCCACACCTTTTGCTTCATCAGCCACGGATGGTAGTAATTGTCCACTATATAGCTACTAGGGATGCATTATGTGTGAACATCCATAAAACATTTGTACATTTAACATGCAAGGCCATGTGTATATATTGCAAAAAAAAAAAAAACCTTGGTGTTTTAGTAGTAAATTATGTGGGAAAATGCTTTCATTCGGCCGCTGCTAATAACATTTGGCATTCATTTAAACGGAGGCTACATGGAATGCAAACGGCTTCATGGTTCACCCCGTCAAAAGGTCTCTCCATTATGAAGTTGAGCCTTTTAACCGTTCTCTGTGTGAACTTATCAATCGCGTGCATCATTTGGTAAGTTAGGGAAAGGTTTAAGGTTTTATAAGGTTTATAAGAGTCTGGTAGGAGCTACGGTATTAAACGCTTCCCTAGCAAGCATAATGTACACCAGGGCTGTACTGGGTGTCACTGAGTGAATAAATGTGAGCGAGCAGCTAGTAGACTGCATGATCAGAGGTGCTGAGGTTGACTGTTGCCTTAAGATTGCCAGGAAATGTCAAATGGTGTGAGTGGGGAAGCCGTCTGCAAACCCCCCCACCTCCCCCAGACTCCGCTTAAGATGCGTCCAGAAAAGCACACAAAGTGTAAACGATTGTATTACTCTTTTATTGTGAATGGACGGTTCTAGGTCAGGCTAGATGGCCAGAGTTTCAAATTGTTGGCCACTCAGTTGCCTTAGGCAGGGTAACAGCCTTATTAGCACACGCCCAGGCGTACACTTGGAGTTGACGTAGCATATTAGGCCTGTCATGTTTTAAAGATGAATATTTTCCTTCCGATGGTGGAGCATACACTTGCAGGGCAGACAGAATGCCTACTACTGGAAGCGAATACACAGTGGGACTTGATTGGTCGCATTTTCTATATTCAAGCGAGTATGCTGTGTAACAGATACTATACCTTTTCTGTTGGTCACCATTCAGATACCCTGAGAAGGGCACGTTTTAGATTGCTTTCAGAAGAACAATATTTTGAGGAATCACCTTTTCCATCAAAATGTCGAAAAATGGATTGAAATGACTTTTAAACACGGGAGGAAAATTGGTGTCCTTTTCAAAGTAAAAAAACAAAACCCTGGGTAAACCTGGCACACTACCTTACAACTCAATAAAATGATGTTGAACTACAGTATGTTATATCTACGCTCAGGCATTGAAAATGCCCTGGATGTAATAAAAAAGGAATTTGTTTCTTTTGACGTTTTGCATTATTGATTTGATTTACTTTATTCTGAGCATGCTAGCACTGCTGCCATAATGGCCGTTCTCATTGCCCTTTACAATTGTCTCCTGCCCGCGCCTGTTTTGTGGACTTGCTTAATGAAACGAGGAGCGCTTTCTACTGTAAGTGGCTGCATGGAGGAGCAGATGTTGCCCGGGGCTCCGAAATTTGTCCGAGCCAAATTAGATGACAACGGGATTCATGAATGCTTACGGCCCCGCATTCAATCAGAGTTGCTGTGCGTTTGCAAAGTTCTCAAAAGAAAATGGGTCACTGTTAATAACACAACACCAAACATGGATTCCTAATGTCTGATTGTCATCGCAGAATGGGCCCTGTGTCGTTTTAATTTGCTGCAGCGACTGAATTATTTGCATAATGATTAAATACTTCCTCTCTGGTATTTTGTCTGATAACAAGGTTTTATTACGTCTGATACAATTTAAAGCCGCTATGGAACAAATTACCAACACTATTTTGTTCTTTTTCGCCTAGCTGATCCACTAAAGCACAGCTGCACACTTCTTGTCACAATGACTGATGTTGGGATGTTTTGATTGAGTAAACCAAAATAAAATGATGGAAAAGATAAACATGTGTTTCTATAAATCTTTCATTCTTTGGCATCGATTTATAATTGTATATATTATTATACTTATACAAACACTCACTACCTTGTGTGTGTATTTTTCTTTTCCTTGTTGCAATGTACCATTGTGATCATGGGCTTCAGTTTCACTTCTAAATACAGAGTCCTCCCTGTAATTTCATGCAGCTGTGTTGCCAAATTTGTCCCATATCTTTAGCCTCCTAGCGTAAATTGTTGTAGTCGAGGCCGCTAAAGGGTTGTTCTTTAGCTATTTAATCATCATACTACTGTAAGCATTAAGACGACACATTATATTTCTGGTGAAAAATGCTAAAGGCAACTTTTTTTTTATTTAACAAATGCAACGTTGTTGAAACTGTGGGATTGGAGAGGGGAGGGGATTGGGGACAAATGTGGCAATATCTCAACCGATATGGTTAAACACATAGTATTTACAATGGAAATACAACTGTGCAAGGGTTCTTCTCGCGCTGTTTAAGCGTCACACTTGATTAACCACTAACGATGTCATGACATGGGGACAGTGAAGCAGAGGCTGTCTTTCTTACTGCAGTAGGCTTGCTCATGACCAGTGTGTTTGACTGTGATGCCCCTTCACCCCCCATCCCCCCCCCCCCAGCGTGGACCTGGTGCATGCACAGCTGCGCGTGTGTGAGGGCCGCAGTCTGACCGAGCTGGGCCTCCGCCAGGAGAAGATCAGGGTGAACGGCTGTGCCATCCAGTGCCGCGTGACCACCGAGGACCCCGCCAGGGGCTTCCAGCCCGACACGGGCAGGATCGAGGTGAGAGGGGTGTCTGGTGAGGGGGGATGGGGTGTAGTCGAGCTGTGCTTCATGGCCCCGCCCGCCATCTTGTAGAGGCTGCTGTTTGCCACAGCTGTGCACACATTCTGCCCCAGGCTTTTTTCTGCCCCGCCCGTTTCCCATATTCCCATTTGAACATCAGAAAGCAACACACCAGATGATATCCCTCACAGGGTCATTTCCTCTACTGTGTGTGTGTGTGTGTGTGTCCTGTTTGTTGTGTTATTCCCTCAAAATGTCCAATAACAACAAGGCTCATTCTTGTGAAGATGGTTTCCCGGGCCTCAGAAGAGAAGGGGACATTAACAGTGACTGGCTTTAAATTCCGTCAGGGAGGAGGAAATGACCGTGGGGAAAATAGGCCGTCTTCAGCGGGGGCCGGGGTTTGCATCTCCAGCCTATTTTCACTCCTGTGCCCTCCACCACATTAGACCACCCGAGGATCCTAAAACCCAGAGAAGCGTGTTCACACAGTCGATGTTTCACAGGGGAGGGAAGAGGCCAGGCTTAGTTCAGACTGTGACCATACTGTTGTACATTTAGTTGTTTACATCCCCATGTCATTTAATTGGAATGAGAAGGTAACCCTAGTCTCATATCTAGGCAACTATAGATAGCTTCATGCATAACCTGCTTTTCTGAACACGCTGAAAGTACGTTAAACTGCTGTACTGTACGTCATTCTTTGAGTTAGCTGTAGTCCATTGAATGTATGTAGGATAATCACACCTACAGTACAGTGTATATATTTTAGAATGGTAGCTTTCAGTAGCTGGGTTTACATGGACACAATTTTATCTTTATTAATGGAATCTTTTCAATTGACTGTCTTGGGTTACCTGTTTACATGGGATGTCACCTGATCGGGTCTGGTGTTTACTTAAGCTGTCGCAACAAATTGGAATTGATGTTCAACATGCACACATTATCTAGTTCATACTAGCTGCGTTTACACGGACCCTATTATTCAGATTGGAATCGGGTTAAAAGCCCAACCTGAAAGAAAATGCTCGATCACCATGATCGGAAGAGAAACCCGATCGAAATTTCATTCCGAAGCAGAGGTAGTATAACCCGTTCCATGACCCGATTGAAAGAAGAATTATACCATGTAAATGGGTAAACCTGATTACTTCGTGGATGAGTTCTCATTCACATGTCCCGTCTTACGTTTTATGTGCCGGTAAACTATTCTACACTGCCACTGTACAATGGATGTATTAAAAGAACGGTACAACATCTGGACAAATCAACTGCGACAAATAAGGGTTGGCTGTTTCTCTTCTGATTTAGGTGTTTTATATGGAATATTTTCTTTCGGTTGGGCTTTTAACCCGATTCCAATCGGAATAATAGGGTCCATGTAAACGCAGCTAGTGTCTAATATCCATAAACATAGATTCGCTGTGTTGTGGGAGAAACAGTTGTGCATGTACCGTACAATGCTTGAGCAGAATACAGGGGAGTGTGTGTGTGTGTTTTTGAGAAAAATTGCATGTGCGTTCCTTTAACAGAACACACATGAGATCACACACAATGGTCACAATATCAGCTCTCAGAATCGCCCGGACGTTCACTCTTGCTTTTTCTGTACTATCACGGTGCTGTGTTTTATTGATGTTTTGGGCAGTTGAGTTAAGTTATTTTAACTTGGTCAGTGAAAACAGACCAAAACAGTTTTCTTGATGTAGACCTCATGTTTTCTGAAACCACTCTATAATGAACTGCAACAGCTTGCCAGTAAGTCAAGCCAGGCTGCGTTTTCTGTAAGTTACGGTAAGGCGGCAGTTATTTCTTCTTTGCTGCTGCTGCCCCGCTGATGAAAATTCATCTAATTCGTATTTTGCTTTGCGACATTTCAAAAGGTCGCTTGGAATGAGCGTGGCAGTTGGATGGAAATGTAATTTGCCCATGTGTGTTCATGTCTCTTTGTCTGTGTGTGTGTGTGTGTGAGAGAGAGAGATACGTAGCATTTTCTGTCAGTTGCTACATGTTTTATTTACTGTATGTGGAATAACATATCAAATTGACATAAATCGAAAACACAAATACACAAACATGTAACACATTGGTCCTTATTATTACTAACTTCTTAATATAATATCCTTTAAAATCTGCTTTACACTCCCATGCATGGAAGCCTTGGAGACGAAGGTCTTTAAGTCGCTCTAGCTTTTTATTAATAACCCCGGCAGAGGGAATAACAGCCAAACCTTGAAATCAATTCCTCAACGCGCTAAGAGCATTCCAGAGACAACACGGAGGCTAATGCGCTGTGGCTTGCGTTTAGTCCTGGAGACACGCGTCTGCTGATTGAGGTAACGGGAGCAGGACGCTGAAGTTTCTCACCGTGAGTGAAGCCACGTTATGCTCTCGCCCACCTTCGTTTCCGCTCTCCGCCTCCGTGCGTTTGCTTCTCACTCAGCCCCCTACTTGTCTTCCGCTCCCTGGGGTCTGAATCCTTCCTCGCCTCGGCCCTCAACTCCTCTGTGACGTCTTGACCTGTGATTGTGTGTGACTGGCGCCGTCGCCTTGGCAATCAAATGTATTATCACCCTGCTCAACGCGCAGCCAGCGCCAGTTTATTTAGATTAGAGTTGTTTCCGGTTAATTCCCCTCCCAGTGGGGGTTGGGGTACACTTTTTAGTAAGGGTCACAATCCTCTAACACTTGTATTGTGGTAGCTTGGTGTCCCTGATTGTCCCCAGGTTTGTATTTTATTTTAAATATATATATATTTTAGGGAATATGAAAATGGCCCCTATTATGTATTAATTTATTTATCTATCAGTCATAATTGTTTTCTTTCTTTATAAACATCCATTGGTCCCAATGTCTGTAAACATGAAGGGAAATGTTGGTTTTCTAGCAGCACTCATGTTATCTGAGGGAACCAGCCCAAAAAAAAGAGACACTGACCTTTCTCTCCATTTCACAGACTTTCTTACTACCCATTACTCCCCCCTCCTCCCCCTATGTGCTGCTACACCAATACATTTTGACATTCTATTTTCTTCCTCCTGCGCGCACTCATTTTCTCTCGCCATGCAATATGAATGGAGCAAACGGAATAAACACAGGAACGCAGGCAGGAGGAGCTAGAGCTGTGAATAGGTCAGCCAGCAACGCACACACACAGCCACAGAGGAGAGGAACGCATTAAATAAAATATCTTCAGGTCTTGCATTTCGGCGTCTGCTAATAATATATATATGCATGCGGTAAACCCCCGTAATACAGTAGCATGCCAATGTTGCTAGCAGCTTCAGATAGAGTTGCTGAATATTGTTAATAGATTACTGTTTGTACTGCATGGCAAACTAAACGCATTGTGAGATGTTTTGCGTTGCAGTTGTCCTCGCTACATATTTCCAAAGGAAATTAGTTTTTATTTAAACATTTGTAATTTTTCTGGCTTTTCCAGTGTGGCACAGCGGTCAGATCAGTGATTTGGGTGTGCCGTGAAGCGCTCCGTCCTAACCCACAGAAGGGTGGTACACCTGAAATGTTCTGCCCTGCATGCTAATTATGGCTCTTGATCTAGCTACCCTGTACTTTTTCCTCAAAGCCCGACAGACCACAGCTTGCTATCCGTAGTCATCAGAACAACGCGTTAACGGTGGCCTTGGCACTTTACACGGACAAAATGATCAATTAAAAAAAAGCAGTTTATGGGACAGTGCGACACCCTGCAAAATGCAACTCGCAGCAAACATTTGACCGGTGGGAATAGGGAGATTAAAGGATTACCGTACCCAGAAATCTGGACTAGCCATTATGTTACATTACTGAAACATGCTGTAGTGACAAAATGGACTAAAAGTGAAAAATGGGAACCCTATAATAAAACGGTTATATATATATATATTTAAGCCACCACAAATGGGGTCTCACTGTCACTCTAAATATTGCATTTGTTTATATTTTGACATAATTATATTGTTATGATGATCAATGAAGCAGCTGTTTAACATATTACAAATACAGGTAAGCAGAGGATTAGTAGAATACTGTCAATGATAGCAAATTGCCCACCCTTTTTTAAAACGCCCACACAAAGTCTTGACTTGTTTTTCGTTTGCATGAGTTAGCAACAGCCCCCCTGCTTGCACGAGTTAGCAACAGCCCCCCTGCTAGCACGAGTTAGCCACAGCCCCCCTGCTTGCACGAGTTAGCAACAGCCCCTCTGCTAGCAAGAGTTAGCCACAGCCCCCCTGCTAGCATGAGTTAGCCACAACCCCCCCTGCTAGCATTAGTTAGCCACAGCCCCCATGCTAGCATGAGTTGGCAACAGTGGCACACGTGAACTGGGAAGGAAACCATGTTGAAACAGGCTTCATTAAGACACAGGGATCCGGTTATTAAGGGTATTGCTTTCATGTGCCGCCTTCCACCTCCCTGCCTGTGATATTGTAGACGTTACCGTGGAGTCTCAACGCCTCCACTGTGCTTCCAGCACGGTTGTGTCTGGCCCCTCTATGTGACATCCATCACTCCGCAATCTCATCTCTCCTCTCCTCCTCCCCCCCCCCCAACCCCTGGCTTCACGCCTTGTTGTTGATCATATTCCTCTCAGCTGCCTCACTCCCCTATTTCCTCCCTCGCTATAGCAACACACGCTTTTTTTTTTATTCGTGTGCCCTTTGCTGAAAACCCCTGCCAATATTTCCTTTCTTTGTCTTTTTTTTTCCTCCTCACCTGCTGAAACATCTTTACAGAGTGTCTTTGTTGTAGAAGTTTGTACCGGCTTTCACTTTCAGTTTGTTTACGAGGTCTCAAAGCTGTACCACAGCTTCTTCAGTACATTCTGGTCTTCCGGTTGGCGTTCGTCGTCGTAGCTCGCGGCGACGGAAACTGCCGCGGTCCTCCAACGTGCTTCAGCAGGACAGCGAGTCAGAGTTCATGAAGGAATAATACGATTATGCCCGCTGCGTTCCAGCATGGAGGCGTCTTTTATAGTTGGCTAGAGCGTAGTCCAAGCCAGGAGTCGTACCGCTGTATTGAAAACAAAAGGAAGACTCCTTATATTGTTTCAATAAAGCAGTAATGGAGTCAGTGTTGTGTGTGTGTGTGCATGCATCCTTTCCACTATCAATATCTGATCAGCAACATCAAGGCAGCGGCAGTCACCTTTTGTCTCTCCCATCTATTTGTCCTCTCATCTATCCATTTCACTCAGCGCTCTTTCTCTCTCTCTCTCTCTCTCGCCCCCCACAGCGGTCTGTAGACATCAATCTGACTGTAATGAATCTCTCTTTCCCTCTCCTTGACTGCCATCCCCTGCTGTTCTAACCCCCCGTTTCCAGTGCCTACGGCTTTTTGTCTCCCCTTTGCTGTGATTTCTTTAGATTTCTTTCTGTGTGTGTGTGTGTGTGTGTGTGTGTGTGTGTGTGTGAGAGAGAGAGAACACCGCAAACGATAACGCTCACGATTCACAC
>JAODUE010002705.1:0-11608 GCA_027564755.1 Amblyopsis hoosieri
CCCCCCCCCCCCCCCCCCCCCCCCCCCCCCCCCCCCCCCCCCCCGCCCCCGGGCCCCCCCCCCCCCCCGCGGGATTGATATATGTAGTTGTAATGCAAGGAAAGAACTATACAATCAAATAGTGATAGCAAATAATAACATACAGGTTGGCGTAAGGAAAAAACCCAAATGAATAAATATGTAGCTGTACTTCCTCCTGTCCTGCAGGCGGCAGCACAGCGTGACGCACGTCCTGCTTGTAGGCAGCAGCGGAAGAGCAGCGCTCCATTCAGAGACGTCGCTACCAGGTGTTTTGTTCGTTAGCATTGCAGTAACATTGATATTAGCGTTACATTTATCATCGCGGTTATAGGTCTTATGTTTCGTGTTCGTTAAGGCAGCGTTGGAAAACGCGGTAACTGCAACGCCGAGAAGAAGAAGAACCTATGTACCGTGGACGGCCGCCGCCTCGAGGGGGGTACCCGCCGCACGGCCCGGGCCGCGGCTACCCCCCTCCGTCCTATCGGGAAGACCGGTCCCGGGGACGGCCTCCCCCCTACCATCACGGCTACCACGACCACGGAGCCCCGGACTCCTACCGCCGCTCCCCGGGCCGCAGGAGGTACCCGTCCCCCGGGTCAGGAAGTCAACGAGGCGGGGAGTTCTGGGGCAGTGGGCCGCCGCCGAGAGAGGTGATACGATTCTCGTTAATAATAAACCAACCGATCAATCAAGCAGCCGTACTGTGTTGTGTGTGTGTTAATTAACATATATGTTACCTGTGAGGTGCCTTACCCAACAACGTAGTCTGATCTATTGTCCATGTGTACGGTAACCACTGTAAGAGCGGTTAACAAAACCATAACATGATCGATAGACTACATTTTGGCCTGTGCATAAACGCACTGTGAATCAAACATATTTCCAACGCAATAATATATCTGAATCTACGAAAGCAAGTATAACGCTAAATTCATAGTGAATATCAAGAAACACGTGACACTTGACCAGGTCACGCAAGCAGACCGTACCGGGTGAAATAAAGGTGCAATAAATAAAATGGTGCCTCTAGAAGTGTGCTGCTGATTGATTTGGAGGCACTTGAGATGGTAGTGCATCGTGCTGCACTGACTGACTGAGACTGTCCTGTAACGTGACTGGCTGGCTGTGTTGCAGAGGTCGCTGTCTCCGCGGGCGATCCCCATCGACCACAACCTAGTCATCACCGTGGGAAACGAGTTGACGGGAGCCGCTGGTGGTGCCCCCCCACGCCACCTGTCCAGCTCACATGACGGGTAGGGCGGCTTGTTGGTTCATCTAGTTGCATGACCCTATTGGCTAACGCTAGGAAAGTGTGTGATACCCTATTGGCCAATGTCATGGATGGTCAAAAATACATCAAAATATATATATATAAAAATAAAATACCAAATACCCTAAATGTATCAAAATAAACTACTGTCTTTTAAAAATAAATGTTGCAATGGAGCATGAAATCACTTTGCATACCTATCGATCCACCTGTAAACTGACTGATGGTAATTACTGTAAAGGGTAGTCAGTCATTCTGCAGAGTTTATTTGAGCTTGATCGAAACAAAAACTCCTCTGCCTTCAGTGCCACTGAGTGCTCCCTTAGAAGCTGCAACCCACACATTGTAAACACACTGTGAAGGCTAGGATAGTGTTGTGTGTGGTCTGCACCACTGTGTTACTATTTACAGAGCCAGCACTGTGGAAACACGGACATATTTCTGTTAGCATGCACATGGAATGGGCAGATGGCAAATATCGTTCTGCCCTAGTCTGTTTACACCAGGGTATTAATCAGAGGCTGCAAACGTCTCTCAAAGTATTTTATAGGGTTTGTAAACTACAAAATATGAAGCCATTTTCAGCAATGCTTTCAAATAACAATTACAAAATAGTTTGTCTTTTAAGTACCTGTATCATAATTGCTGCCCATCCCTGGCTAACGCTAGTGTGTGTTTAGCAGGGGCCCTGCACCCAGGCCGCCCTACGACCACCCAGACGACTACAGGAGGCGGAGCCACAGCAGGGGGCGGAGCCGTCCTCGGAGCCGTAGCCCCTCCGCAGAGCGTGGCCGAGCCAAGAGCCGCGGGCGGAGCCCCAACAGGGGGCGGAGCCCCAGTCCGGGCGCCGGCAGCCGGGCAAGGAGCCGTGCCCGGAGCCAGGGACGCCCCCGCTCCCGGTCCCACTCAAGGGGGCGGAGCCACGGGCGAGCCTTGAGCCGCGGGCGCAGTAAGAGCAGGGGGCGGAGCCCCAACAGGGGAAGGAGCCCCAGCCGTGGTAGGAGTCGCAGCCGTGGCAGGAGCCCCATCAGGGGGAGGAGCCCCATCAGGGGGAGGAGCTACAGCCGGCCGCGGGCCCGCAGCAGCAGCACTACCGGCAGCAGCAGTACCGGCAGCAGCCAGCAGGGGGAGGAGTTTGAGGAATTGGACCTGGCCAGGAGGAAGCAGGCGATGGAGGAGCTGAACCGACCCCCCAAGTCCATCCTGAAGAAACGCATGGACTCAGACGAATCTCCTTCTGTCAGGGTAGGAAGTGCCTCCACTGCTGCCTCTGCTCGCACGTCTACGGGCGGGCTAAGCCTCCGTTTTGGAGTTTGTTAGATGCTCTCCTGTTTAGCCGCTGGGGTGCTCTTCAATTAGCTGTTCTTCCCTTTTACTTGGTTAGCTGTTCTTATATTTAGAAAACGAATCTAATACTCATGTAAACAAGCAGGTGTCAACCTACAGTCTGACTGCTACACAAATCAGAACTTATGCTGCGTTTGATCGAGTGTCAGAACTGAAATTTCTCATCTCTGCAGGGCTCGATATTGAGGCTCGTCTGGGACAAGTAGATTTTTGAAAGGGGAAGTGCAGGAGGATTTTACTAGCCCGACCGGACAAGTAGCCCGATCAACATGTCAGTAATGAAAAATACCTTCAGTATAGGCAGGCGCGGGTCACTGTTACGTTTCTAAATTAATTCTTCCATTTAAAAATAATATAGAGCATTCAAAGCCCACACAGCGTATCCGTCTGTGGCACGGGCGCTGTAGCGGTGAATGCACGTGTGCAGCAGAGGTCGTGTTTACCGGAAATATTTTCTCATTGACTGAATATTTTTAACAGTGGCGGAAAATCTGAAGGTCGTCCGACAATTTGACAGATTACACTGAGGCAAATCTACCGGTCCTGAAGTAGGACGCTGATTTCAAGGTCTTTAATTTAATGTTGAATCAAACAATGCTGCTCATTGGAAAGATGTGGACAGCTGTGGGCAGAGAGGTCCTCTGTACAGTGGCTGCTTGAATTTTAAGTAATCGAATAACGAGATGAAACTTAAAATGTACATTTATATAATTTAGCAGCTGTATCCAAAGTGAAGAACAACAGATGAACAGGCAATTATAAGCAAATATTCTGTTTGAAATTATGTTATCGGGGCTAACACACATTACCAATATATCAATCATCAAAGATAATGCTAATATAATAAATTGCTTAATTTCTAAGAATGGGGAAACATCATTACTAGAATAGTTAACAAAACAGTGTTACTGGATGAGGTGTTTAAACATCAGTGTTTTACAACTTAGAAACATGATTGTGTGACATGTCAGGCAACATCATTATTTTCTTGATTATCATCTCCAGTTCCCGGGCCTGAGCAAAGTACATTACCATTAACGGCCTGGCCCATTGGCAGCCTAAATAAATGCCTCTGACTAGCTGATAACTAGCTGCTAACTGGCCTGTCTGACTAGCAACTCTAACTAGCTGATAACTAGGTGCTAACCAGCCTCTCTGACTAGCAACTCTAGCTGATAACTAGCTGCTAACTGGCCTGTCTGACTAGGTGCTAACTAGCATCTCTAACTAGCTTCTGGCCCCCAGGCCAGCGAGTCTCCCCGGGTGGACAGTGCCAACGTGTCCCGCGTGGCCGAGCGTCTGCTGTCTGCGGTGAAGGGCATGGAGCCCCATGTCCTGGCCTCCATGCTGACGGAGCTACGTGCCGATCCCCACATGGCCCAGCGGGCGGGGCTCGACCCTGAGCTCAGTGGTCTGCTGTCCATGCTGGGGGAGGGGGGGGAGGCGGCGGCGGGGGGAGCGAGGCCCCGCGACGACATCGAGGACGAGGAGAAGTTCCTCTACGGCGACGCCGAGGATGCGGCCGCACCCCAGAGCCCCCAGAGCCCGGGTTACGGCAACGCCTACGCCACGGCGGCGGCTGAGCCAGAGCCCGCGGGCACCTCCCCCTTCCCCCCCGGCACGGAGCCGCTGGCGGAGGAGGACAGGCGGGCGGTGGAGGAGTACGAGAAGCTGCAGGACCTTCTGCGCACCATCGGCGTGGACCTGGGCGTGGCCGACGTCAGCAAGATGGCCGCCCGCACCCGGGAGCGTCTCCAGGGCAACAAGCCGCTGCCCAAGGTGGCGCCCGCGCGCCGGCCCGAGAAGCGTCGGCGGCGCTACTCGTCGTCGGGGAGTTCGGGCAGCGGGGGGAGGGGCCGGCCCAGCAACAGCTCCAGCAGCAGCGGGAGCAGCCGGGCGGCCAGCTGGAGCAGCGAGGAGGGGGCGGGGGGGGGGCGGAGGAAGTCCCCCGCTGCTGCCTCCCCCTCCCCCTCCCCCCCGCCGCGCAGCGTGAAGGAGGTGGCGGCCGGCCGGGCCGACTGGGCCCAGGAGCAGGACACGGCCCCGCCCCCTGCCCTAACCGTGTCCGCTTACGCACAGGCCCCGCCCACCTACCCCCCGCCGGGCTACGGGCAGTACGGGGCCTACATGCCCTACCTGCCCCAGCAGTGGCCGCCCATGTACCCCCCGCCCAGCATGGACTACCCCGCTGGCACCCCCTACGGCCAGAGCTACGTGCCCCCAGGTAGGACCCCTCGCCGCTGGTTGGCTGCTTCCAGGGCCAATGGGCGGGCTGCTTATTGCTGATTGGTTGTCTTGCAGCAGCAGCAGCCAAGAGCCTGGCCCCGCCCCCGGAGAGGAGGGACAGCGGCGAACAGGACAGGATGTCCGAGGAGAAGAACAACGCCAGTCAGAAGCGGAAGGTGCCCCCGCAGCACGTTAAACTTTAATTACGTGCACGCATACTCAAGATGGCTGCCAGGCGTATCGGGAGCGTATCCTGCGTTCTTTGGAGCCTAGTTTATGTGCTTCCTCAGAAATTTGCACTACACATACGCATGATGCAGTACAGCACATGAACGCTACACATGCGCATGATGCAGTACACGTTAGCGCTGTAGGCTACATGCAGCAGGGCAGCTAGCTTAAGAGCCTCCTCCACAACACGTTAGCACTGTAGGCTACACGTAGCAGGGCAGCTAGCTTGAGAGCCTCTTCAACACGTTAGCGCTGTAGGCTACACGTAGCAGGGCAGCTAGTTTGAGAGTCTCCTCCGCAACACGTTAGCGCTGTAGGCTACATGCAGCAGGGCAGCTAGCTTGAGAGCCTCCTCAACACGTTAGCGCTGTAGGCTACATGCAGCAGGGCAGCTAGCTTGAGAGCCTCCTCAACACGTTAGCGCTGTAGGCTACATGCAGCAGGGTTATATGTTTTAGACAATTCTCCTCCTGGCTGTGATTAAGCACAGACTGACCAAGTTCGCCCACCGTCTCCTCATCCTCTGCAGGTTCTGGAGGAGCGGGATAAGCTGCGGGAGGAGCGGGAGATTCGCATGAAGAAGAAGGAGTACCTGATGAAGGAGCTGGAGCGCCTGCGGAAGCAGCAAGGTGCCACTAGGGGGCACTGGAGGGGCGAGGGGGCTTGAACCTTGAACCCTGGAAATAAGTGTCTCTTATTTTAGGGGGGGGGGGTCAGAAGATGTGGTCTTGAGGCTGCGTCTCACCCCATGTGGTTAACAGCAGTGGACTGAATGCCAGGTTACACGTCGGTCTGACTCCATAGGCGTTAGAGCATTCAAGTGGTAACGGCAACAACAAACGTATTTGTAAAACACAGCCATCTCCAGCTGTGGATTCAGCTGGAGATGACGGTAGATGTTGCACTACACGCATTACGATTGAAGGTCATGCATTTAATTTCACCATGAGAAACATTTAAAATGAAATTGGATGGTAATGAAAGCGACATTTGGCAAGGGGACTAAAATATGATAAATGGTACAAATATGCTCTAAAATGTTCCAAATAAGTGGCTACACTTTAATTGGGTGTCATTGAGCAACATTCCACAGCAAATTAAGTAGTTCAAGAACCTTTTCCAGTAAGTGTCGTTCAGTAAAGAAGGTTCATTGAAGGAGAGAGAAGCCATCCCCTCGTCACATTGCCTTGTAGCTGACCATTGGCCGCTAGTTTACATTCCAGGCTTTAGTTGCCTAGGTAACCCTCTCGCATATTTCCCACTCGATATGTTTCAGTCAGTCTGTCTGTCAGGCCATGGCGTCCTCCCACCGTGTCGCCTGACGTTTAGATTGGTTTAGCTCGCTACATGGCTGCTGGGGGCTTGTGTGGAGAGCACTGAAGGTCCATGTGTCCCCAGGGGAGCTGCTGAGGAAGAAACGGCGGGAGAAGGACGGTCACAAGGACCCCCTGCTGAGCGAGATCAGCCGGCTGCAGGAGGAGGTGATGAGCCAGATCGCCCTGCTGCGCACGGAGCACGAGGAGGCCGAGAAGAAGCGCTCGGAGATCGACAAGGTGGCGCTGATCCTGGGCCTGGACCCCTCCGCCCGCCCCCGCCGCCCCGCCCACGACGCTCCACCACCGGAGAAGAAGAGACGAGAGGCTGAGAGGGAGGAGCTGCCGGCCTCAAGCACCGCTCCCCCTAAGGTACCCCCCCCAACTCCCCCTTAACTCCCCCTAAGGTAGGGCAGAGGTCTGCAACCTGTGGCTCTTGAGTTCCTCTACACAGAGTGGCTCTCTGTGGATTTGACATTCATATAGAACTGAGCTCGTGAGTGCACAGTAGCTGGGTATTGGGACCGTTTTTAGTATATTCTGCTTTCAGGTCACAAGAAATTGGAAATGAAGTGCTTCATTTAAAAAAAAAAAAATCTTTGCGGAGCCCTGCACCCCCTTAACATTTAACTGTCCCCCTGGTTCAAAATCACTCCTATGTGGGGGAAAAACATGTAATTGAATTCTCATTTAGGTCTAAGTAATGTTGATAGGCAAGTATAGGCATAAGTATAATATTTTCTGCGGCTCCAAACAGATAAATCTGAAATGGCTCTTTTAATAGTAAAGGTTGCAGACCCCTGCCCTAGGGCTGTGAGTTGGCAAGAATCTAGCAATAGGACAGGTGTCACGATTCCATATAATAATATTGTAAGCAAGGTGATGTATTGTGATTTCTTACTTACCGATACAATATCGCACAACATAATATCGCGATACTCAAGTGTATCGATATTTTCTTACAGCCCTAGTACCCCCCCCCCTTAACTCTCCCTATCGTGCAGCAGCACTCCTCAAGCCCGTTGCTCACAGAGCGGTTCTTCTGTGGCTCTGCTCCCATGTTAATCAGTGAGTCTATGCAAGACTGCAATAGGGGTTTTCTGCCTCATCTCACATTTTTTTTAACCCCTTTATGTAGAGTGCAATGGCAACATGTTGTAAAAGCAAATAACTTTAGTGTCATATTGGTCATTGTACATTTGCTGTCCTACAAACATGCAGTGTATTCACAACGCTTCACTTTTTCCATTTTCTTATGTTACAGCCTTATTCCAAAATGGATTAAAATACAAAGTTTCCTCAAAATTCTACACACAATACCCCATAATAAATAAATACTTTGTTGAAGCTCCTTTGGCAGCAATTACAGCCTCAAGTCTTTGAGTATGATGCTACAAGCTTGGCACATCTACTTTTGGGCAGTTTATCTCATTCTTCTCTCAAGCTCCATCAGGTTGGATGGGAGCGTCTGTGCATAACAATTTTCAGATCTCTCCAGAGATGTTGAATCGCGTCAAGTCTGGGCTCTGGGTGGGCCACTCAAAGACATTCACAGAGTTGTCCCGAAACCACTATTTTATTATCTTGGCTGTGTGCTTAGGGTCATTGTCCTATTGGAGATGAACCTTCTCCCCAGTCTGAGGTCCAGATCGCTCTGGAGCAGGTTTTGATCAAGGATGTCTCTGTACATTGCTGCATTCATCTTTCCCTCGATCCTGACTAGTCTACCAGTTCCTGCTGCTGAAAAACATCCCCACAGCATATGATGCTGCCACCACCATGCTTCACTGTAGGTGGTGAGCGGCCAGGTGATGACGCTTGGCATTCATGCCAAAGAGTTCAATCTTTGTTTCATCAGGCCATAGCCTTTTCTTCTCATGGACTGAGTGTCCTTCAGGTGCCTCATGTGTCTTTTACTGAGGAGTGGCTTCCGTCTGGCCACTCCACCATACAGGCCTGATTAGTGGAGTGCTGCAGAAGTGCTTGTCCTTCTGGAAGGTTCTCCACGGAGCAACGCTGGAGCTCTGTCAGAGTGACCATAGGGTCCTTTAGTCACCTCCCTGACTAAAGCCCTTCTCCCCCGATTGCTCAGTTTGGCCGGGCGGCCAGCTCTAGGAGGAGCCCTGGTGGTTTCAAACTTCTTCCATTCACGGACAATGTTACTATGTTGTTGTTGTAGAATTTTGAGGGGAGAACAATTTGAATCCATTTTGAAATGAGGCTGTAACATAACGCAACATGTTAATGCTGCACGACCAATGGGTTCAGCCGTTCTCATGACCATCTTACTTGCGTTGCTGGTGGGCAGGACGGCTCCGCGGGCACCGGGCTTTGATTTGTGTTGTGAGAAATGAATATCGTTCTCACCGCTTGGTATTTATTCACAATATTTTGCATTTGACTTTATTACATCTACTGAACTGATATAAGACCCAGATTACATATTAGATGTGTATTATAATTGCATCTTATTATATTGATTTAAATTAAAGTTAAAATATAATTTAATGTGATATTCTAAGTAACGATATAAAGTGACTATTTGTGAAATGTTTAGTTTGTTTTTGTATATTTGGATTTGTTGTATGAAACCAAAGACCCATTTACTGCCGACGTCTTTAAGATATACGTGTGCATTTAGGCAGTGAAAGTGGTGTTTTACTCTTTGTAATTAATAAGATAAAATATTAGCAATTTCTCTGTCGGGATTATTTTAACACGTGTCAACCTGCAGCTTTCAGGCATTCAGATGGTTTCAAGTAATTAATCGGGATTAATATTTGGTGGTTTATGCTCAATCTATGCTTGCCTTTCGTGCCATAACTTCCTTTGCCAAGCGTACGTACATCATTGTCAAAAAGTAAATAGGTCTGTCTATATGTCCCATCGGAACAGTCAATATGAAAGGTGACATTGGCAATAGTTTATCAAAATTAATGTTAACTGTTTTTAGAACGTGTTAAACCATGTGCAGTCAACTCGTGTCGTAGCTACATAGCTACGTTTAGCTGCGTACGGCACAGCTCCCGCAGCAGTTAGTTGAGCATAATGCACAATTATTCTTGATCAGCCAGATGTAAGATGACACCAGTTAGCTAGCTAGTGCTTGACACCATGTGAGATGCTAACCGGTCCAAGTTGAGCTAGATTGTTGTATATGTAGAAGATTATGGACCTATGAATCGAGTTGTTTTTTTTTGCTAATGTGGAATCCTGTAAGGTTCTCATTTGTATTGGACAATAGTCGTAAGTGTTGGTAGCATTTGGACAGATGAAAACGTTCTGGCTAGCTTGAACATGAGCAACGTTAGAAACGAAATACAAAGCGAAAAAAGGCGACGTTTTGTCATCCTGTTACTTTCCGTTAAATAACTTCAAGGATTGGAAACGTTCCAAGGTAAGAGATTTAACTTTTTTTTTTGCCCCCATGTGTTTGGGTGTGTGGGGGGGGGGTCCAAATCACTGTCGGTCCTGTGGTTGCCTAGCTACTGGTGTGTTCTCCTGCATGTTGACGGCCGCCTGTTGTCTCTCAGCAGACCTTCTCCCCGGAACAGCTCAAGCCGTTCGTCAAGACCTCGGCTCCACCCAAAGACCCGCCCCCCGAGCCGTTTGAGTACTATGACGCAGGCAACCATTGGTGCAAAAACTGTAACGTCACCTCCGGTTCCATGTTTGATTTTTTTACACACTTGCAAAGCAAGTCGCACCGCAAGGTTTGTTGGTCTGACCGTCCGTTTCATAAGCATGTATCTTGCGTACTGCATTTCTGTTTCTCATTTTGTAATATTTTGCGTGGCCACTAGATGGCAGCGTGCGTCATCCATTTGCAAACCTTTTGTGCTTTGCAGACGCAGGACCCCTACAGTAGACCGTGGGCTCCCAACCCTCCCAAAGCTGGCAAGAGCTTGTCTTCAGAGGAGAAGATGACCAAACCTGCCAAAGGTACCTCCCCCTCACACTCACGCGCGCCTCCTGTTTCTCTGCTATCTCCTGACAGACCTTTGTAAGCAATCTTCTACTTCCAGGTTCTGCAGCGATGTGGAGGGCTCCTCATATTCTGTCCCTTAATGAAACAACAGTCTGACTCCTCCCACTCTCGGAGCACCGCTGTCAATCAGCACTTCATGTGTCATAATGTAGCAGTGTGATGCGTTAACCCGGTGGAAGGCATCACCTTTATGTGCCCAGTATTGATACCAGCTCTGTTGCTGATGCTGTTGGGTGCTGAAGGCCTTTCCACCGGGGCTAATGCCAGTTAGGTGCAGCCTGTGACGGCTGATTTATTCTCATGCCAACCTGAACAAGCTGCATTAACCCTTTCCTTTCACGACAGGTACGCCTCCCGGAGATCTATCGCAGGTAAACACGATTGAGCAGCGTTTGTGCTGCCACCTGGAGGCTGACCTGTCCGCTGTCGTTTCTCCGCAGGGTCAGAGTTCCTACTGCCCGTCAGAGGCTTCTACTGCCTCCTCTGTCGGGAGTTTTACGGCGACGCCATTTGTGCCGAGGAGCACGTCACCACGCACGTGCACAACGAGAAGTACAAGGTAGTGCACGTGCACGCTCACGTACTGGAGTCTCCCCTTTCTTGCACGTTTCTGACCAAATGCAACCCAATATGTCAGGCTGCCCGTTGACTCCCTGCATCAGCGACCAGCTGTGATTTTAATTGTGTGTCCCCATGGGAGGGGTCTTAACAGTGTCTGTGTGCTTCTCCCCCCCCCCCCCCCCCCAACAGAAACAGATGACTGAGAACCCGCTGTACGAACAGCGGAGGAACCTGGACCGCCAGGCGGGACTGACGCTGGAGCCTCCTGGGAAGAAGCACAAGCACGACGATGAGCGAGACGGCAAGGAGGAGGAGGACAAGTCAAAACACAAGAAGGAGAAAAAGAAGAAGGAGGAGAAGGCAAAGGGTAAGAAACAGGAGGAAGAGGAGGACACACCCAAACCGACCAAGAAGGACGAGGATTTAATCAAGAAAGAAGCGGAGAAGTACAAGTGCGTGATGAAGGAGGACAAGCGCCGCTACAGCTCCGATGAGGAGCAGGA
This sequence comes from Amblyopsis hoosieri, assembly GCA_027564755.1. Taxonomy (NCBI): domain Eukaryota; kingdom Metazoa; phylum Chordata; class Actinopteri; order Percopsiformes; family Amblyopsidae; genus Amblyopsis; species Amblyopsis hoosieri. Next base: position 11,461 of record JAODUE010002705.1, read on the forward strand.
CCGCTACAAGTACAGCAGAGACGACGACCGCTACCGCTACCGTATAGACGACGAGAACCGCTTCCGCAGCGCCGACCGCTTCCGTCAGGAGGATGAGGACAAGCATCGCTACGGCAAGTACCCAGAGTCCCGGTCCAAGTACGCCCGG
>JAODUE010002707.1:0-32959 GCA_027564755.1 Amblyopsis hoosieri
TATATATATATATATATATATATATATTTATAAAATATATTATATACTGGGAGAGAAACAGCTGCCATAAAGAATACAGCCTATCCATGTGGCCTAGCTGTGCAACCATGTCATTGAACTATAAACCCTGTTAACAGTGTTTTCCAGGCGGGAATATAGTGCCTTCATTTCGGCTCGCTGTTCTGTGTAAAAAGTATGGAGTCAGAATCAGGATTGTTTGTTCTTCATTCATTATTTCATGAATGAAGGTTACAGCAGATGTGTCTTTAAAAAAGGTACAATGTGTATTCAATTGCCACCTGCTCCAAACCATTGGGAAGCAGCATTTCACCAGAATATTGTGGCATCCTCCACCCTCAAAGTGTGTGCTACACCAGTCGCCAATTATTCACTGAATTCTAATGGGTCCACACAGTCTAATTGTACAGTCATCAGGTATATAAGTGAAGCCAACGAGGCTATTAAGGTGATTTACACCTATATTTAAAATCAAGGCAAGAATGCACACTATTCAACCAAATTGCTAAATATAAGCCAAGTCTGCTATTTTAGAATATTCATGCCTGGCTGGCTTAGTATAGTTTTAAGCAAAACCATATCAACAACAAAACAGCCACAGCAAAACAATATCGGCTAATCTACACCATGGAATGTCATGATGTGCAGGCAATTTAGTAATTTAGATTTGTCCAACCAAAGTAATGATGCCCTATTTGCGTAGTTGTTTACTCACCAGTCCAGTAGACACTTCTGAGCCTTTGAGGGAGTTTGTTTTGATTTGAGCTCAAAGTTAGCAAACGTTCTCTAGAATGACTAACCCTGCCTTTAATCCATTTAGGCTACTCGTTCCTGTATCATATCCAGCGGTGGAAAGCAACATGCACGAGTATCCAGTGCATTGGTATGTTGCATTGGCAACATAATAATTAGGCTATAACTAGACTTCTACATGAACAAACTATCATTTTAACAGAGCAACGTTGGTGTATTATAAGGATAACATTAACCGTCAATAGCCTACATATAAACACTTCCTGGTGCAATAAGCAATAGTTTAAAAACACTTTTCTATCGGTATGAACTGATTCCAATGCACATTATTGGTGTAATTAACCACTTCACGACCAAGTTCAACAATGTAGCTTCTCTCCCGTCCTCATCCTTAAGTCACATACTTTATATGGGAAGCCCCACCTGCAAGTAGTCAGGATTGGTTCCTTGTTCTTGCTACGTAGAACGAGCGGGCATTTTTTTTCATCTGCTTTTTCATGTTGTCATTGGTGCACAGCATATTTAAAGTATAAATACTGTGGTTTGACATTGTCTTAAATTTAGCTAATGAAATATCATAGCACACATAAAACACCATATGGACAAGTTAAAAATGTTTTTAACTCTTTAACTCAAGAGTTTGAAACCAAAATCAATTTTTTGCAAGCCTGAATAAAAATTTTAAATATCTGAAAACATTTTGTATTTGAGTTTTCCTTCTGCACAAGTGTAGTGCAGTTGCAAGTTCTGGATGTATAGTCCAATAACATGTCATATTTACCGGATAAGGTGGAATTTATATATTTCTATTTATTACACACACACTAATTGAGAGGGATGTTTTATATAATGTTTGTCTAAGACGAAGAAGAGAAAAAAGCACAATGCCCAAATCAGAGATAATAAGTTAACTGCAGTGCAGACAATATTAATCTCTCAGTTCCCACTGTCAATTAATCACTCAATTGAACAACCAAATGGAATGAGTGGATATGAATAAAAATTGCCAATTTACACTTTCTGGCCTTGCTCATTAAACTCAGCAGGGCTTAAGGCTGTTGGCAAGACTGTTGATCTTTAACTGCAACTTTATCAGCCAATTTTCCCTCTCTCTGTAATATTTCATCTCCACAATGGAATGTCAATACAATTATATTTGTCATAGCCTGATTGTTATTGTTCCTCCTCCAGTTGTACAGGCATATTTTTAGGTAAATACTTTTCCAATAAGTGTCCACCAAGGAGCCCTCTAACAGAAGAGGAGACTGCAGAGGCTATATCTTAATTATAGTACAGTATCTAGTCAATGCAATAGCTACTATACAGCAAAGGTGGCATGCACCTAGCAGATGATCTGACCTCCTCCACCAACACGCAGACTCAGAAGGGCAGGCCTCCCTGCCCTTAACCATAAGCCCCTTTTACATGGGCACCACTGAATCCATCCTCACCTACAGCCTCACCTGCTGCTTTGGTAACAGCAGGGCTTCAGGACGTCAACCGCCTCACCGGATATTACCAACTGCCATCAGCTGAGTATCATCAGAGCTGCATTTAGCAGAGCCACAAAAATGATCAGTGATCATCACCACCCATAACGCTGTCTGTGTTATGTGTGCATATAAGGACGAGCAGGATGCTGAACAACTTATTCTTCTCACAAGCTATCAGACTCATTCATGGACTGTGCCCTGCTCCAATACATACTTATGCCCACAACAGACCAACATACCCTCTAATCCAAATCATATATGATTTTATATTTTGTTATTGTGTATTTATTGTACTGTTTTTATGACTGATAGTGTGTTTATTGTTCTTATTACACTGGTAATTTGGAAACAGCATTTTCTCTATGTAAGCGAATAGTAGCCTGGTGTAACCAGACCATATTCAAAGTGAATATGGTCTGGCCACGCTCCTTTGGGAATTGTTTGCAGTAGTTTCCTCTTACTTGGTGTAGACCTCTGGTTAATTTTGAAACTATTGGACAGCGCTGAACCAATCGGTGTTGCTACAACTGTTTTGATCGCCTCATCTAGCTCTACCACCATTTAGAAGCATGCTGACATAACGATGCGGACCGCCAGCAGGGGAACTGTGCGAACGCTAATCTTGAGTTGACTAGATACCTAAATAAAGTTTGCCTTAGATGTACTGTATGTCTTTTATGTCAAATTCCCTAAGTACTGAAACTAACGCTATCGGCTAATCAGCGTATGTATGGATGGATGGACAGACGGACAAAAGTTTATCGCTGTGAGGAACAGATATTTTAACTGTTTTATTACTGTGATACTCCATCTCAGAAGTTAACTGCTAACTGACTTTTAGAGCACTGCAGCTGTGGTGTGCTCAGATTGCTTTGCCAATATATTCTTTATATAATGTTCTTTCTTCTAGGACTCTGCATGAGCAATCTACGACTATCCATTTCTCCTCTCCAATCATGTTAACCACGCTCCATTCCATCATTGCTCTTCTATTAATCATTTTACAGCCTATAGGAGTTAATCAATTTTGACCTCTTCAAAAACATTGATCCTGTTTCACATTCTCTACGGGGTGCTTCCTCCATCTCAATCATCCACTCCAACCATCATATAGCGGCTCCACGGTTATCTTCAATTGTCCATTTATCCCTCGTATTTCACTCCAAGCTAAACTTTTAAGCGCAAATAACCATTATAACCACAGAAATGTGGTTATTTCAAAGAGGGAGATGAGTGTCTTATTTAAAAGAGATTTCACCTGAAGGTCACCATCACCCAGAATGGCAGCTAATTGTAATAGTAAAGTCTAGGTTCTAAGTTAAGTTCCAACAAACATAAAATTTAAAGATTATTTTCGACACACAGTATTGAGTCTAACCCCAGAAAATCCCCGTAAAACAACAGGATCAAGATCTGCTCTATGTTGATAACAAGCCAATACCTACCTTAATGGTAAATAGCCTGCATTAGTATAGCGCTTTTCCAACCTTCCAGCATTGCCTCGCATTCACCCATTCACACACAGATGGTGATGGCTTCCATGCAAGGCGCCACCTGACCACCGGGAGCAGTTAGGGTCAGGTGTCTTGCTCAAGGACACCTCGTAACTTGAGGAGGTGTTGTGAGGAGTTAGCGGGGTTCGAGCCAGCCACTTCTGGATCACCTGTCGCCCGGGCTCTATCCGCTCGCTGAACAGAGGTGTGCAACTTGTATCTTATTAGGAAGTGGCCTAAAAATGTGTTCCTCTCTTTCATGCTTATACGCATCACAAATGAAGCCATTATTTAATTAATGCTATGCTGTCTGACTTGCCTGTGAACTTTCATGTATCCCGGAGAAATATGTTGCATTTGTTACAGTACATCAAACCACCACCCCTGAATAATGAGGTGAACAACATCACTAGGGTTTTTATTACCGTTCTTATGTTTGCACCCACATTACATTTTATGGGTAAGACTAGATATCAGTTTACTCCCTCTACACCTGCTATAAATCAGGAATAATAAACTGCCATGCTTGGTGTTATTTTTGCAGTCTTTCGCTGTACTCCCAACAAGTTTCCTGGACTCTGATGTATTGCTTCAGTGGCGTTCTCAATCCTGCATTCACCCCATTGTCTCTCCCTCGGCAGAGACCTCCGCGCATGATCAACAAGCTCTGCTGTCTAAGCATGAGAAGAACGCCACACACTTACGCACATTGTACTTGTACAGCAGACAGCCGAGCTGAGACAAGCAACTCCCACTTGTTCATTTACCTATACAGCATTTCACCAATGGCCTGCTTTGGCGGCAACAACACTTACTGCCTACTTACAGCTCTCTGAAAAAACGTAGAAATTCAAGGACAGAGCAAAGATTCACAGACATGGCGACCGTGATGGCAGTCTACCGGGACTCGTTTCTAGACGTAGCAAAGATGAATGCTAGCTTCACGCGTGGTGACACGACTGGGAGTGTTTCAGCAGTCGAGTTGCTTTCGGCTGCACAGTAACGCTTTCGTTTAATGCTTTGCCGAGAGAGCAGCTACCTACGTGAGTAACTGCCCTTCACCCGGCACACTTATCATACTCATTGTGTCACAAACAGGCAGCCATGGGGAATCTACATATAGAACATGAAAGATGATTTGTCACCAATACCAAGGGGGCGTGTCACGTGAATTACTTGACATTATGTGTATGCTGTGTCTGTGTGTGTCTGTGCGAGTGAGAGTTTGATCAAATACAATGTAAAGGAAAAAAGGCACAACATAATGCAACATGTCACACAGGACTCGCACTCAACAACAATAACACTTGTTTTCGCTCCCATTTTTCATGAGTCGAAGTAAAACACGTAAGGCTTCTAGACTTATTTTTAAAAGACTAATTGCATTTGATCACAAATGTGTTATGGTACGGTGCGGTCACGTATGACGCGTAATTAACAGTGGCCAATATTCACCTACCGTTCACTCCCAATTCGATGTGAGCGAAGGGACAAATAAAACATTTGCTTTTGGCAGCTTCACTTTGACCGCTGCATCCGCAGCTTCAACAGCAAAGTGTGTGTGGTTGACCCCACTGGGCTGTAACATAGTTTTCTTAGTGAGCAAGGATGGATGAGACTTTGATTGTTTGCCATGTCTAACCAGCCGGTATTGTTGCCTGCTGTAATAGCCTAGGGCTAGGCTACACGATATTGCCCATGAAAACCCGCTCATGTGTGACCAACACCACAGCCACTCATACGGACTACAAACCGACAAACAGAGTTCCGTCGGGGTCACATCCTGCACTTCCCATATTCAGCACATTCATTTCTCTTCAGTGGGCGATGGTCATTTGCCTGCCCAGCTTTGCACTGGTTTATGTGAGACAGTGGAAAAGTGCCATGAGGGTATCCTCACTTTTCCACTGCATGGTACCAGCTTTAATCTTATCGCCTCACCTCTACTCGCTTTGGAAATGTTTTCCACCGCATAGTATCAGCTCGACTTCGCTCTACTCGCTATGCCTGTTTTGCTAGGAAAAGTCTGGATCGTTAGAAACATTTTGCTAGGAAAAGCTAGGATAGTACCTGGTAGAAGCTACTGTTTTTTAGTACCTGCTCTGTCAAGGTTCCAAGCAAGCTGAGGTGAGTGAGCACTATGTATATATCCTGACAGGTTTCGGCCTATCAATATGCTGATTAGACAGCATCATTATCACACAGGTGTGTCTTGGACTGGTCATAATAAAAGGCCACTCTGAGACTATGTCCACATGTACACTGCTATTTTTATAAACAAACCTTTTTCTGCGCTATTTGGCCTTTCATCCACATGCAAGCGGTGCAGCCGATCACTAAAACCAAAGGTTTGAAAAAACTCCTGCCAGGGTGAAGATATATTAAAACTCAGTCCTCGGCATTCACGTGTAGACAGATAAAAAAGAGTTTTGGGCTTGTGACGTCAGCTTGTGTGCTGTTAACTGTTTACATCAGAGAGAATATAGCCTAACTTAACAGATGTTCCAACAGACACTTCCACATTCGATTTTTGAAAGGAAGGGGGCGACTTTTCTCAGACCAGAGCGTAGAGTAATAGCATGTGGTTAACATCGTTCTGATTCAGTATCATTTATTCTAAGAACGAGTTGAGATTAAAACAGTGTCATTATTTTGTAACTGATCTATGGTCAGACTGTATTAGAGAGTATAACTGTGGAAAATATAATTTAATAGCCTTGTTTGCGCACAGAAACCAAAAGACCAGTGGGGTCATCGCCTAATAAATTAAATTTTTCAAGCTAGAACCGCACATTTTAGTGGGGCCTTTCATTTTGGCCAGCCCAAGGCACACCTGTGTGATGCGTACACTATACTACCACATGCTACAATACCGGCTGGCTAGACCCAGCAACAATTAATAAATCCGCATCTTGATATGCCACTCCTGTCAGATAGATTGATTACCTTGGCAAGGAGAAGTGCTCTGTAACAAAGACTAACATATTTGTGAACAAACATTTAGAGAAATGTGTGCAGGGAATGCAAATGTTTTGACTTGAATTCATGAAAATGTGCGTAAGACTATAAGTGTACATTTGTCATGTTTCACATATACTATAGATTTGGCTGGGAAATATGATGACCTCTGTAATTATGCAGTACACTACACATACAACATTAGACAGTATAAAGGCAGTATGTTTGTTGAACAAAACCCTTTACTGCCACCCACACCTTACTGATTCCATCCCTACAGTCTTCCCTGATTGTCCTCAGCCCAGTTTAGCTATTTTGCTCTTCCCTCTCCCATCACTGAAATACAGTGTCCTTAGTGATTCACAGTGCCACATCCTATGTACTATATGGAACGCACTAGCCTTGTGTACTATACACACACAGCATACACAACAGACTGTCACATTCATAGTATTATAGTGAGTGTTTCAGTCATGCACACACGTCTATTGGAGTTTTTACTGAAAAGAGAGCATTTTTCTGGATGTTTTCATACAAAGGTTCAATGATACATCCTTGCAAAACTATATACTGCTGAGCTGAACAAAAGTTGTAGCCTACTGTCACATTGAGGTGGTGACAACATGGGAACAAAACAATATATTGTGTTCCAAAAAATATATTTAATATATCTTTGAAATATCTGACAACTATTGGGTGAACATAGTGAATTGATAAGAGGATGACCCATAATGTAGAAAATAACTGAAATGCTCTGAAGACAGATCTGATTTAGATAAGTCCTGTTTAATTTGCCACTTGCCTGCTCAAGGAGCACTGTCATTTATCATTTGGGATTACATGTAATACTTCACGTATCTGGCTTGACTCATTCCCCCAAGGATCCAGGACATTTTCTTTTTGAATTCCATGCATTATAAATAAGTGAGAGAGTGACAAGAGTGTTCATCAAAGCTAAAGTTTATAACTTCAGCTTTACCAAACAACTCCATGTACGTGGATTTGCATGCTTACATTTAATGTAGATTCCGTTTTCTTGTGAGAACGACTATTATTAGGTATGTGAGGTAGCCATAAGGTTTTAGCGTTATATTCCCTACTGGTTTCCAAGCACATGCATGTGGTGTGCACGCTCATGTTTACTTGACTGCAGCACACATCTGGCAGAAAATTCGTCTATTCCACAAACACACCAAAGTGCTCAAGTGTTACTTAATTACTACATTCAAAAATCGATTTTAGATCACAGCTCTCTACATTACCATGTCATGTGAGAATGAATATAAGTCTTGAAAGGTTTGCATCAAGTGGTATTCAATCACATGCTATCAGTCCCATAACACACATAACTAATTTATTGACAGCCACAGTAGACTACTGCACAGGTTATTGGGCACTTCAACTACTAATGAATTGCTGACCTAATTTCCTATTTGAATGTTTAAACTGACATTAAAATAATATATTATTTTCAAATGCTTTAATGTATGATTTGGAATCTTTTTTTTTTCTCATTATATTTTTCTGAATAAATTACAGCAAATGACGCCACTGAATTAATTATGTTGTTATCAAATGAAAACAATGCATAATTATGTAATGATAAATAAAATGTTAATTATTGGCACCTTAGGGCTTCTATACAATCAAACTTTTGTTAAACACACAATTAACAGTTATATCGAAGTTTTGGATGGTAAATCCAAAAAATACAAGAAACTTGAGAACGCATACATAGGTCCACATTTTTGAAAAACAAACTTAGTGTAAGATTATATGTTTCTGGTGCAGCACCACCATGTGAATACTGAGAGCTTTCTTATCGGTGCTGTATGTGGCATTTACAGTAACAACTATTTTATTTATTTATTTAGTCAAGAATGTGCACACATACAGGTTTGTTATTAGCAGACTAAGACTAGACTAAAGGAGCAGAGGTGGAGCAATGGAGGGTTTATAGGTTCATTTTGAAAACATAGCTCTCATTGCAACTCTTAAATCCTACCTACAGCAGTTTGAACATTGAGGAATAGACTTCAACTTCGCTAATATATAATACGTGAGATTTTAGTACCAAGGAACTTTGAAGTGTCACACATCCACTTTAGAAAAAAATAACCTGCTACTCAAATTTCTCCATAATGCTTTCATGTATTGAAAGCAAAGTAGATTTTGTGTGTGTGTGCGTGTGCGTGTGTGGTGGAAAGGGTTACGTTCAAAGGCCTTACCCCAGCAGCAAAGCCCAAACTTCCGTCCAAGATGCGCTTCTGAAATAGTCAAGAAGGAGGGAGCAAATAATACAGCTGTCTTGTCAGCAGTGACAGCATCAAACCCTGGCATCAATATATGTCAGAGGTCAGCAAACCTTAATCTTCTGAGTGAAACGGCAGGTAGCATATACTTTAGCACACTCAAGTGGAATACATTTAGCTCAACTTCCATGCTATTCTATATAATGCGTTTGAGGCTGATGTGCGCTCCAAATGACCTCTGTTACGAGCACACTGTTAAGAGCACACACAAAGAAAGAACTGCATACCTGCCGACTGGAGAATACGAAGACCAGTCCAGCCCCAGCAGCTGTCAGTCCCCAGGTAAACAGTGTTCCAAGAAGGGCTTGGATCAAGGGACTGTAGCCTACCATCATATTGCCTGACTGAAAAGAAGCAAAACCACACACACACGAATAGCAAAGCAGTCACATATTACAAATCAAGCACAACATATTCGATTTAGTAATAATGTTCAATTAAATTAGGTAGTAAAGGGGGAGTTTAGTATGATTATACATAGACACACATGTATGTGTGACTAAACCAACACAATTAAGGACAGAGTCAGAGACCATTTGTCTTCTATGTCTAAGACAAAAATAAATTGGGCGTGTAGTGTCAAATCCTGTTTGTTCAGGAACGCTTCATTTGCAGTGGCGTGGCCCAACTAAGTCAAAGTAGATTATTAGCCTATCCCAGATATGGAAATGTTCGATCTACTATATCATTTAGCCTATTAACTACAAATTATATTTTCCATTCAAATAGTCAGATAGCTAGTGGCGTAATGTTTTGTTTACTCAAACCATATGTAGCTGAACGTGATATGTGATAGGCTATTTATTTGCAGTATTTCTCTGTCACTTTTGGTAAAAAAAATTCGATTCACAGTCTTAACAGTTGCAAACCAGCTTGTACATTTCTCAAAACAATTCGTACAAACATCAAAACACGATGAATTTCCGGCAAAAGCTCGTAACTTGCTCAAAATCCTTAGTCTATCTCTCAAAAGCACATTTTAAGTCAATGAACATGTCATTGACATCAGAATGTCAAGTCCTTGTGTCATTGTTGACCAACACGATGCTCAAAACTATGTCAAAATGCTTAGTTGTGTTGTCAGTATAAAACTGCATTCTGTTGTTGTCTGATGTAGCCTACATTATGGCTAAACGTTTTATGACAATTACAATATTGAAAATGCACAAGGCTGCTTTTACATTTCAACAGCATAAAGTCACACAATGTGAGATTAGACAGGATTCGTATGCTTTTACAGTACTATACTTTTGGTCTGTCAACAAATTATAGTGTCATTGTGATTCAGAAAGAAAACACACAAAACTATTTTATAGCACAAAAGAAAAGACAGTTTGTCGCTTTGGTAAATTTTTCGACTCAGTTTTTAACCAGCTTGTTCATTTCTCAAAAATATTCATACAAACAACATACAGAGTAACACAATGTATTAGAGTACTGTGTCCTTAGTCTATCCCTCGATGAACATGTCATTGTCATAAGAATGACAGGTTCTTTGGTCATTGTCTACCAACAAGCTAGTCATGCATGTTCTCAATATACAGTAACAGTGTACTATGTATTTTCTAATGTGAACTATAGGCTAACATTTTGATGACAATGATCTAAAATGCATATGCAGCCTTATACAGTGATATACAAATCAACAATTTTGCATGACTTAAACAATGAACAAATGCATAGATGATTTGGGGGATAAGACTAATCAACACAGCGCTAGTACAATGTACTTTGATCAGCAATTGATACATTAAGAAATTGATAATGTAGGAAACAACAGACAATTGTACATAACCATTTGCATGAATGTGCCACAGCATTTGCAATTTGTGAGAAATTGTTTTTATGATGTGCACAAGCGACTTGATGATGTGGAGGTTGAACAAGTAGCTTTGAGAATTTCAATTCTGATCTGAGAAATGTACCAAAGCGACTGAGAAATACTGTAATTGCTTACAGTAGTAGGCTACCGTAGAGTAATGAATCGCAGACAAGCTGACCAAGCACTATATTGTATGTGCTAAACTTATTTTTGTTTCATGTTCAGTCTGAGCATTTAGAGAAACGGTGACTTCTGTCTCAATATGAAATATGCACTTACTGTTTTCAGTACCAGTGGAAGAACTGGAGTTCTAATGCTGTATTTACTTCCTACTTCCCTGTACGCGTGTCTGTGACAACCGGCCTCTGTTGAAAGCCTATTGGTCAATCCGTTCGCTACAACCATCATCAAAGTGATCTCATTCTTCAACATTTAAAGGAACACACTCAGTATCAAACATGCGGCGTGACATAAATATAGCCGTACATTCAACATTATTATTATTATTATTCTAGCAACAGGCCAATGCAACATTTACATATTATTTAGGCTATGTATGCTATTTATACGCCCACAGCCTGCCTAGATAGATAGATAGATAGATAGATAGATAGATAGATAGATCAAACATGTATTCATGTAAGAATTTTGCACCACCAAATATCACGCCTGTGCTTTTCTCTCTCTCTCTCTCTCTCTCTCTCTCTCTCTCTCTCTCTCTCTCTCTCTCTCTCTCTCTCTCTCTCTCATATTCAAATTCAAATTAAAAGGTGCTTTATTGGCATGACAGTGTACAGTGTACAGTACAGTTACTTATATTGCCAAAGCAGTACAGGATGAACAATAAAAGTAAAACATTTCCAACATTTATAGTACATGGCCGTATTCTTAAATGAAAGCTCATGCATTTTTTAAACAATACAGATGATGTGTATATGTCCCTCTTCCTGTGGCAGGCTACATAAAGCGCTGCTAGGTTACAACACTCTTCATTTTCACCCAACAGTAATGTAAGTTTGGCTTCATCTGGTAACTCTTTAAAGTCTCTCAGAGAGCCTAAACAATCCTCCATGGATCATAAGTGTTTCTCTCTTAGTGTTATATATAATTTACACTTTGTTAAGAAATGCATTTAAGTTTCAGGCTCATTTATGGTAAATGGTAAATGGACTGCATTTATATAGCGCTTTTATCCAAAGCGCTTTACAGTATTGCCTCACATTCACCCATTCACACACATTCATACACCGATGGTGATTGCTGCCATGCAAGGGGACCACCGGGAGCAGTTAGTGGGTAGGGGGGTAGGCATCTTGCTCAAGGATGCTTACAGGTAGGTCAACAACGGGGTTCAAACCCACAGCACAGTATTTACACATCCTGTCTTCTTTGGGCAGCCATGTTTTCCTGTGTCTCTATAGACAGTCTATGATCTCACTCTCTCGCATCTGTGTCATTGTGTGCGTGTGCGTGTGTACACCATTGTATACTTTAACTTCCATTCGAATGCTCGGCTCCCTACATGGTCCTTGCTGTGTTCTGACAGTGAGTAAAATGTTCCTCAGGAATTTTTCTTTTCCCCCTGTGGAAGGTTACAGAAGGTTTGAGGTCTGTTATCCGACCTCATTGACCCCACAGATTTGATTCCAGCTCCACCTTTGACCTTCCCACTGATCACTGTCCTACAGCCTCCACCCTACCCCCCCCAACACACACACACACACACACACACCCATCAATCCTCACCATAAATAAAAGTCATGTGGAGATTTGACTGAACTGAACAATGCCTTCTCATGAAAGGCTCTATTGCTATATTTATTCTAAAGAAAGTATACATCTAAAAACTATCAGCTGAGGTGAATATTTAAGGACTGGATTTTCTCTACTGACTGCATTTATATGCACACTAATAATCCACTATTATTCCAAATATGAAAATATATACGGGTCATGTTACAGTGATTGAATATTCTGTTTGGCTATTCAGAATGTTTTATGTGCTTTGTGTCTTGAGCAGTGACTGCTGATTTGCTGTCGTTTTGTTTTGTTTGGTTGTGCATTTACACACTTTAACATAATCTGTGCAGGTAGCGTTGTTTCTCAAATTGGAGTATGTAATCCTAAGGGTCATTGATGGTACTACAAAGGGTATGAACATTTTCTAAGAATAATAGTATAGACCACTTACATTTTCAACATCTATTGAGGCCTATACATCAATGAAGACATTTACATTCTGATACGTTTTCTCCTGGATCCATTACATGTGCAAATTGTTTAATAATTGACTTAAGTTCACTTAACTTTGCAGGGTTGAAACAACCGTTAGCATTTAATGCTCCGATATTAATACCTAGTCTTATTTTCTATATTGAAAAACTGTCAGATGAAGGGATATTTGGGCTTGGAAAATAACTGAAAGGGTGTACAGAAACCAAACATGAACCACTGCTGTACTCCTCAGATAATCCTGTGAACAATAGCAAAGACATTGCTCAGCATATACAGTACCTATAACACAATGTCCTCGGCACAATGCACTAATTTGGTCTTCTTTGTACAACGTTAAGTTGTGCGATTTTAAAAGGAATGTTGTAAACATTCCTTGTATAGTATAATCACACAGAGAGAGAGATTTTAATTGGATAACATTGGAACTTCTGTAGGAAAACACATTTACTTGTGACATGTCCAAAATTACAGTTTATTTATTTATTCACTATAAAAAAGCTTTTTATCCTTTATGGGAGGAAGAACTGGGTATATTACAGCATATTTAATTAAGTAGAAACCTAATCAAAAGTTAACATTATATAAAGGAATGTCTCACTTTATTATTGCCAATCATAAACAGCAAAGGGAGATCTGAGGAAACCTGAGGAATTGAAAGAATCGTTTACTCTTGGAAGTAAGTTTAAAGGTAAATTGATTCTGGGGAGAACATTAGGCTCGATGTTGTCTGATCGAGTAAGCCACTCCTTGAGTGCTTGTCTAGGGCATGCTGAGGAAACCAAATGCAACCTTTCTAGCATCTAGAGAGAGTAGAGACATACTCAAGTAATGGGCACACACAAAACAGCAGCAGCTGTGTGTGCACGTGCACGCGTGTGTATGTAGTGCAGTGAGACAGTGGCATTCCAGCAGATGTTGCTAGGTATTTCAGCTATGCATGTCCAAAAAGCAACACTCAATTGGGGGCCTATTATAGACCCCTGGGTCACTACCTGTGTCATGCTTTTGCAGGAGAAAATGCATCCTGCTCACTCTGGCTGGTAATAGATGGGTGGGCTGGCATGGTAGTGTGTGTGTGTGTGTGTGTGTGTGTGTGTGTGTGTGTGTGTGTGTGTGTGTGTGTGTGTGTTACATGCCTGCATGTATGAACATGTGCATGTGTTTAGTTCAGCTATTTGTATGACCCCCCGCCCCGACACACACACACACCCACACCCATAAACACACACAGAACTGTGAAGGAGGGTACAGAGGAGAGAGGGAGAGAGAGAGAGAGAGAGAGAGAGAGAGAGAGGGAGAGAGAGCGAGGGAGAGAGAGAGAGAGGGAGAGAGAGAGAGAGAGCGAGGGAGAGAGAGAGAGGCACAGACTTGAGGAGGGAGTGAACAAATAAAGAAGGCTTAGTGGTAGCGTGGTGCATTATGAAAAGGAACAGAAAGTATTGCAGCAGATGGGGCCAGGTTTAACCTTGGAAACAGCACAACAATAAAAAGGTTTGAGGAGGGGGGAGGGGTGGGAGAGAGCTGTACTGGAGTTTATCACAATCTCTCCCCCCCACACAGCGGGGGGGAGGGGATTATATGTGTATATAAGGGCTCCCCAGGAGCAAGCGTGGTCAGGCCTGAGTCCGAGCCACGGCACAACCCATTTTCACCACGGAGGACCTCCTCATTAGGCGCGTATGTGCCAGCGCATGAGAGCTGCAGGTGAGAGTGGGTGCGTGTGTGTGTGCGTGCGCGTGTGAGTGCGTGCGTGGGTGCGTGCGTGCGTGCGTGTGTGTGTGTGCACAGCCTATGGGAAAAACTCAGGAACCAAGAACAGCTTGAGAGGTCCGTGGTTAAACGAGAGAGAAGCAGTGCTGTTGTTTTTTTCTTTTTTTTTTCTTTCCTGGAACTTTTTTGGTTTGTTTTTGGCTTTTTTGTTAGTTTTTGAAAAGTCAATCCTCATTTTCTAGATAGTATTATAGTTTCTGAAATGTAGTGAAGTATTTACTGTGGCAATTCTTTGCTATTGATTTTTCCATTTTCTGAACATTCAAGAAGACACAAAATGGATTCTTTTCTCGTAGATATGGACTACAACAGCACCTATGTGGATGACAATATGTACATAGAATACAAGGTAAATGGCTTCAGCATTGCCATTGCAATACTTTATCTTGTCATCTGTCTACTGGGCCTGGCAGGAAACTCTCTTGTCATTGTGGCTATTTTGAAACTGGACAAAATGGCCTCCACCACCACCGTGTACATTTTCAACCTGGCGGTGGCCGACGGGCTCTTCATGGTGGGGCTGCCGTTCATTGCTATCCAGAACTTCCAGGACCGCTGGGATTTCGGCAACCTGGCGTGTAAGCTGGTAATGGTGCTGGACGGTATGAACCAGTTCACCAGCGTGTTCTGTCTGACGGTAATGAGCGTCGACCGCTACATGGCGCTGGTGGACCCGTTGCGCTTCGCCCGCTGGAGAACGCCGCGCCGCGCCAAGATGGTCTCCGCGTTCCTGTGGCTCTTCTCCCTCTTACCCGTCCTTCCCATGGCTCTGCACTTCTCAGCCAGCGATGGGTTGTGTGCCGTCGAGCCGACACTAGCCTCCGACACCTGGTGGCTCGGGATAATCGTCTACACCTTCCTGCTCGGCTTCGCGCTGCCCTTCACGATCATGACACTGTCCTACGCGGCCCTGGTCCTGACACTGAGGGCCCAGAGGCTCCAGGCCGGCTCCCCGATGCAGGAGAACCACCGGCTGGAGCGGCAGGTCACCAAAATGGTGGTGGCCGTGGTTCTGGTCTTTGGTGTGTGCTGGCTGCCGTTCTACGTCTTCAACTTCTGCTCCGTGTATCAGACCAGTCTGATGTTGCCGTTCGCCCAGGGCTTTGAGTTTGTGGTTTTGCTGTCGTACTCGTGGAGCTGTGCCAACCCCATCCTTTACGCCTGCCTCTCAGATACCTTCAGGCGACACTTCCGCACCCTCCTGTGCCCTGCTAAGAGATCTCCCAGCATGCACTGCAATGCAGACACAGCGCGTTATGACCTAAATGATACCAGTGTGCTGGCATAGACACATGTTGCAATCCTATATAATTGCCTTACCTTTAATGAATCCATATGAAGATCAGAGTCAGATGTGTCATGTGTGATATATTTGTTATGTAGTATCTTAATTATTCAGGAAAGTGTTTGTTCATGCACTATATTATAATATGCATTCTGAGGGTATGTACACTACAGTGTCTTATCAGTGGGTGTAAGATTTCACATTATCCCCTGAAAAATATCACGTGATGGCTTTGTCTTGTATATTATTGTTTGCAAAAATCTCTTAATTTGGAGCTGGTACAAAGGTTTCACCAATAGATGTATCTCACAAGATGAGAAAGCACAAAGTTCAACAGTGTGCTTTTTTTTCATCACAAACAATAAGCTAACATATACTTCTTTAAAAATTAAGATGTATAAACTGTGTAAACACACACTAATCGTGCAGAGCTGTATTAACAACTGCAGAGATCACGTGTGTGTGTGTGTGAGGAACGTGCGGGTGCAGGCATATGAAGTTTGTCAAAATGTTAAATTTTTATTACAAGTACCCTCTACTGCAGACATGTGGATGATGTCAGTGTTACCATAATATTCTGCATGGAAGGGGAATTCTAGAAGACAAACAACAAAACATTTAATGCAAATGTCCCAATTTTGATTCCTTTTAGCTTACTTGGCTTTACAGTATGATATGATTTGAAACGTTGCTGTTCATGTCATTAACATGAACTTATGTTCATCTATATATATAGTAAATACTGTTAGTAATAAATGCTGTACATTTTACATTTATTTGCATGTTATATTATCACCTCTACAAACACATATCTACTGTCAGTGTTTATTTTCATCTACAGACCAATGGTTTATCATTAAATGGATGAACTGTACAAAATGTTTCACTTGTGAAACATTTATCGTGTATTAGCAAGTACGAGGACCAGCCACCAACGCTGTCTAGTGCACAAAAGACCACTTCTATCATACCTCTTACATTCTGTAGTGGAAATCTACAGACCATGCCAGTAGCTGCTTGTATCTGCCATGTGGACTGTTCTTGTAACAACCAATAAACCTATGCAATGCTTACTAGTATGCTATAGGAGTTGACTTTACACTGCATAAGTATTGTGTCTCCACTAAGGGACCTAATTCATTTGATATTGTTGTCCTAGACAATTACAGTAATATGCACACATACATGTACAGTGCTAATCTTTATTGTCATAACATTATGATTACACAGTACTGCATGAACAACCACACTGTACATAGCATTTAATTAAATATAAAAGAACAAAGAATGTAAAACATTTGACAATAACACATTATAAATACATTTTGAGAATCAATTGGTTTAAAAGATACATATTTCAACATATGCATCAAATTAAACCATGATCATATGCACATGACATATTTACATATAGGACATTTTAAATTGATGGAGGTTTCACTGCGGGGGAGGTCAGTGACACGCTCTATCGCTGTGCATCATGAACACAAGCACAACGTCTTGATTGATTGCTGCCAGAACAGGGGGCTGTGGGGCCAATGTTTGCTCCACCACATCTGCAGACGTGTCGATACGGCAGCCGTTCTATAAATCACACGTCCACCTAGCAAGTATAGATCCGGTGTGGAAAAAACCCTAAAGGTTATGTTAATTAGAATGATCAAAATTTTAGTGTGTGTGTGTGTGTGTGTGTGTGTGTGCATGCGTGCGTGCGTGTGTGCGTGTGCGTGTGTATGTGTAGGTGGGTGGGTGGGTGGGAGTTTTGTTGCTGTCAGAATGAGGTCCCTATGCAATTCATTTGTCTGTGTGCATGTGCATTATTTTTGTCTGAAGGATCGAGGTGCCCGTTGCAGTTTGTGCGTGCATGAGTGCATGTGCGTGTAAGTTTCTAATTAAATCTTTGTTGTTCCTTAAATCTCTCTCGTCTAACCTTCACCCTCTACATGTAATCAAGACCAGCTGTTAAATGCCCAGAAACCTCTGCAGTAGCATATTGATAGCATTACAGTGCCCTTGGGAGGGAGAGACTGAATGAGAGATTATGTGTGTTACAGTACATTTTTAAGAAGCAGATCAATACAATTATCCCATTTGCATTGTATAACTGACAGATAGTTAATAAGGGTTCTCTCTCTCTCTCTCAATCTCTCTCTAACTCTCTCTCTCAATCTCTCTCTAACTCTCTCTAACTCTCTCTCTCTAACTCCGAATGAATACACACGCACAACTTGGAGTTGTGCGTGTGTATTCATGAAGCCTGTTTGTTCTACGATATACTGTAAAAGTGACTGACTTGATGTATTGATAACAAGTTGACATCACTTTTGCTATCATTTTTCAACAAAACTCAACAGTCAACAAGTCTAACTTCTGGCACTCAGATTTTACTACTGTCTTGTTCTTGGCTCAACTGTCTGGCTCAATCTTTCTATAAATGTTACTTGATATAGCGATGCCTTATATGAAAGTAATGTCACTTGAAGTGTCTTTATTAAAAACTTGACTGCTGTGTAGCTATACTGAGTATAATAAGAATTTAGCCATGACCTACAGCAGAGACATACTAGTAGACAAGTGCTTTTGGAAAATTCTAATATTATGCTCACAAATTGGAAATTAAGGTTTGCTATTATATATTTTATTACTCATTACTCATTTAATTAATCAAAATATAATTTTAAATGACATGCAGCTATATCTTTCATGTAGGCTAACTAACTGGGCCACACTATTGTAATCCTGGATTACTTTTAATTGGCAGATTTTAATAAAAGTTGTATCAACAACAATGTCTGCATGTGTGTGTGTGTCTTTGTGTGTCTCTGATATAAAATCTCTCTCTCTCTCTCTCTCTCTCTCTCTCTCTCTCTCTCTCTCTCTCTCTCTCTCTGCAGCTCTCTTTCCACACTCCTGGACTAATACTAATACTCAATACTCTATACTTATACTCTAAGAGCAGATTTATCTTTCCACTTGATTCTTTGCAAACAACGCACCAAGCATTGCATCCTAATGTAAATGCATTCACTTATAGGGAATGTTACAAAAACATTTCCCACTGGAAATGTCAATTGGGGTCAGTGAAGGTTGGAAAAACTGAAGCATACAAGAGCTTTTCCTATCAAGATGTTTTTTGGTTCTGGGGTAAAAATAAAAGCCTGACTCTCACAGTGATAAGGGAATGAGTTCTGCCTGTAGCCCTGCCTTGTGTGCCATGGGTCTGGGCTACAGAGAGTAACATGTACTACTATAGCAATGTTGCCCTCTCACTTATTGCTATATGTATAATAACTGTAACATGTAAGTGTAACTGTAACTGAAAAATCTATTATGTTATGCTCACTGTGAAGGTGGAAGAAATGTGTGTATGAATTACATGTGCCTGTACTGTTCATTTGCTGTGCCAATAAGATGTCAGTCACATCATTAGCATGTTGAACCAACTTCAACTAATCAGAACAACAAACTTTGGATGTATTTTCAAATCCACACATTAGCAGACAGACTACGCCCATGTGGGGACATTTTTGAGAACACAAGCAGCAAATTGCTGTCGTTACCAACCTCGCTATACACCTGGTCGCTGATTGGGTGAAGGCTCTGGAAAAGGCTAACAAGCAGAATATAATTGAGAGTTCCCAGACTGGCATTGAAAGGGAAATTATCTGTGTAAGTCTACCTTCCTCTCTCTCTCTCTCTCTCTCTCTCTCTCTCTCTCTCTCTACATAATTCTGTATGAGATTAAGAACATAGATTTGAAACATAGGTTTGAAATTAAATGATGTGTTATGTTGAAAATATTATTCCTCATTCTTTAGCCTCCTAGGAACGAGTGCCCCCGGTACACTTCTGGATCGCCAAGTCTCTCGGCTATCAATGTAATCTAGCAATCATTGCCCAAATGAAAGCATTTTTCAACTGCTAGCTGATTAAACCCCATATCGTACATTTTGTGTGCAAATATCGCAGCGTGCACGTTGACACGCACGTATATAGTGATCTTATTCATGTCATTAAATATACACGTCTTATATATACACCGTCTGAAATCGGAGACCCGCGTGATTCTAACCCCACATATACTCTGTTTGCAAAAACCAGCACCCATTCCTGAACAGGCTTATAAAGATCGCAGATACTAATTACATTTTTATAATTGGAAATACCTCTCTTAGGGTGCTTTCACACCTGCAACATTTGGTTCGGTTGAATCGCACTGGACTTCGCTTTCCCCATTGGTTCAGTTCGGTTTAATCAGGTGTGAATGCAGCAATCGAACTAGGGTGCGCACTAAAAGTGTACCAAACAAGCGTGCCGAGACCTGCTCGAAAGGGTGGTCTCGGTACGCTTACAAACAAAATCTGTAGCGGTTTGTTTGTGGTGAGAACGTGATCTGACCTCGAATCGGACCGACTGCTCATTTTTGGACTAAACCAGTTTCCGTATTAACAGCAGACAGCATTATGCGATCCGTTTTCACAGTCCGCAGTGTATTAAAACATTGTTTTCCAGCCGCATTCGCACTTTATCAGTTTGTTTGCACGGTGAAAACACGTTTTGGATGGTTCTGGAAGTTGGTAGGCCGGTAGCACATTGGGAGAGGGGAGAAATAATGTTTAGCCTAATTGTAGTTTTGTCAGGGTCTGTTGTCCACTGTTTGACTTGTGTTATTGTCCGTGTTTCCCTGTCCGTTTGCCCATCTGTGTGTTACCATCCTTGTGCTTTTTGTCTATTGGTTTGTACATGCCCGTTATTCCTCTCCATTGGCCTGTCTTGCATTATGCTATTTAAATCCTTGTGTTTTGGTCTAACGAACAAATAAAGTCAGGCTGTCTTTTGGCAACAATACAAAATTTGCACTCGAAGACGGTCATTTTGCGAATTCAAACAAATCTCCAGTAGCCTAATTGGTGCAAATTATATTCTAATGGCAACAAAATTAATCTGTTAATTCATTATTCTCTGTTCATTTCATTCGGAAAATGCTGTCTAAACGTCTACTTAACAATACGACACTTCAAAAGCACGACCATTTACAAGCCAATCAATGTCAAGTATAGGGAAATGCAGGTGATGACGAAAAGGCTTTGGTACGCCAGGCAAGGTTCTAGTTCGCTTGTAAAATTGTAGTGTGAAACCAAACCTACTCGGATCGCAATATATAAAATGTATACAAAGTAACAAAAACATTAACCTAGGTTCGGACCCTGTTCCGGACTTTCAGGTGTGAAAACACCCTTAGTCTTACCTTTGATGAGATCGTTAAGAAATTTGCTTTGGATCTAATTAAACTCTCTTGAAAACATTTATCCACAAACAAAGCATGATCAAAAGTTATTCCACGTCTGCCATTTCCTCATTGTGTGTTAGTATCTGGTCGCCAATATGTATGTGGTTTGTAGTTCTATGAGATGTCATTGGCATCTAACAGAGGAACATGCTGTCTGTGATAGACTACATGACATAAAACTAAATTGCCCCTGTTCTTTAGAGCTATATATATATATATATATATTCAGAAAGGGGTCACGTGGGGCATGCAGGGGTCATGTGCTCATTTTGGTTTCTGGGGTGCGTCTTTTGGTGCGCGCTGAACAGCGATCAAAGTGAAAATTCTCAATGATATAATAAAAAGTTTGACTATGAATGTAGATTAGTACATATATTATCGATATAATATCATATAGAAGCAACTATATGTATATTTATGGAGGTATAGCTACAATAATAACTAGCACCCAAATTTTGATTATCTGACATACTATTATAAAACCCATAAATAGTTTGAAATGTTCACTCACAATGCCCTAATCCTTGACAAATATACCCATCAGATGTTGTTTTGTAGTCCTATAGTATATAAGGGGTTATAGATGCATAATTCCAATAAGTATTTATCTATATCAATAACATTATGTTTAACAATTAGATTTATGCTGTTTTTGAGCTTCATTTACTAAATAGCAGTGTCATCCACATGAAGTATTTAACCTGAATTGAAATCTCACAGGGGTTAGCTACATTTTAATACCACAATAAGATTTCTAAGTTGTTCAGAACTGCAAAAAACCTTATGTAATGTAAGGACATGTTTTGAGGAAACAAACATTGATGATGACATAGAAGATGGCCTAGGGAGCTAGGGTTTGGGGTTTTCCTGGAGTCATTGAGTCTGCTCAGGTATTATGTATGTTTGCACTACTGATATATAAAACCGGAAGGTTTATGAAATTGTGTCAAACATTGGCTTTCACTTTTGTGATATTGCAAAAGTAAATTCCATCCATTTTGTATATATTCACATTCCTTCGTGCCAATCCATCAAAAAACCACTAATGGAATGTTTATGGTGGTGAGACGTGTTAGAATACATGGATGAACAAGCTCCAGCTTCTTGTATGTTAATCTGTGCTAGCGTGAAATGAAAACTCCTTTTCCCACAGGAAACTAGAACATCAACAAGGTTTACTATCTTTTATTCACATATAATCAGTCACAAAGACATGCATTTAGAATATAAACACATAAATAGTCAACTGGAAAAATGTTATCAGAATTGGAAAGTAACTGCAGCATCAGACATTTTCCTCACTGTGTACAAAGAGTTGGACCCAATCTATGTTAATTCACAGTATATGTCCAATCATTTGTCTTGGCGACATTGGTGTAAACAATGTGTAAAACTCACAAAAATACAAGTGCATAAGAGAACGAGAAGAGAGATAATTTATATCCATAATTTATTTCCCTAGTATAGTCCTCATGTAATTCTCAACATAATAGAGTTGATGTGTTACAAGTTAAAAACAAAGCTATAATTACACTTTTTGAGAAGTTTCAGAAAAACATAATAAATTACATTGCAAATCTGTAGGATAATTTTGATTCTAACTTTTATTAAATGATTTAACATCTGATAATTCTTATACTTTTCACTGTGGGTTTTCTCTCTCTGTCTACTCAAGTTTAGCTTATACCTATTAATAACTATACTTTTTGTTTTGTTGTTTTGAAATTCAAAATGTGAATGGTGTCAGTAGCAAGATTGGAAGTTTGGGAACCTCAAGGCCACAATAAGTGGCCTTGAGGCAGTAATAATGAACATTTCCTAAAGCTGGAATACATTTCTCATACAGAAATATGAGAGCAGTTGCTTGCCCTTTTTCTGTGCCCGTAATCTATGGTGTCATAGTGATGCACGGACTGCTCCGGTGAAATGAATTGGAAAACACTGAAAAGGCGATTATAAAAACACCCGAGGTGGTTTCTGCAGATGTGTGGCAGCACCTTGTGACTTTGTCATGTGTTCTGCTGTATGGATTACAGCTACATTGAATTTGGAAGTATTTTCTGGTTTTCACGGCTGTACATATTTTATTATCACTATATGGCCTTTGTTCACCAGATGGAATTTATCAGATAAATCTGCCTCTATTGGACTGTATGTGGTCCTATGACCTTTTAATAATGTAAAATCTTTAATAATAATTATTATTATTGTAATTTTTTTGCTTGCATTATAGAAATACATAACTCAGAAAAAAAGAAACTACAGTCATTTATTACTCAGTGTCACACCGACGTCCCGTGGTGGGGCGGTGCCAGCCGCTCCCACGCGCTCCTGTTACTAACCACCGATCTGAGACAGGTGCCCACGAGACGCCAGCTTCCGGACACCCAGGGATGGACCGGACGACTGAGGTACTACGGGAGAAGTACTGTTGGCCTGGCATGGGGAGGACTGTGCGTCACTACGTCCGGTCATGCTGGATCTGCGCACAGTCCAAGGCGCCGAGGCACGTACCTGCGGGTAAGCTCCACCCACTCCCGGTACCTCAGCGGCCACAGACCCACATCGCGGTGACATCGTCTCGAACTGTGGCCCCCAGTTCACATCCAGGGTGTGAAAGGCGTTCATGGCATGGCTAGGGGTCGCGGTCAGCCTCACATCCGGGTACCATCCTCATGCCAACGGGCAGGCGGAGTGGACCAACCAAGAACTCTGCCGGTACCTACAAACTTACTGCGCAGACAGCCCCCACGACTGGGCATGTTTCCTCCCCTGGGCTGAGTATGCCCAGAACTCCCTGTGGCAGTCCTCCACGGGGCGGACCCCGTTCCAGTTGGTTTTGGAGCTGCGGCCAAGCGGACCGGCAGCGGTCTGATGCTTCGAAGTACACCGTGGGGAACAGGGTGTGGCTGTCTGCGCGGGACCTGCCGCTCTACCTGCCGTGTTGTAAGTTGGCGCCCCAGTGTGGGGCCCTTCAAGGTCCTCCGGAGGGTAAACAACGTGTCAGTTACTCTGGAGCTCCCGCCCCCTTACCGTCTTAACCCCACCTTTCATGTCTCTCTCCTTAGGCCGGTGGTTCCTGGTCCTCTGGGGGGTCGGGACCCTGCCGCTGCACCTCCGGCGCCGGTAGAGGTGGAGGGGGGTCCGGCATATACGGTGGAGGCTGTGCTGGATTTCAGACGGCGGCAGGGTCCCCTCGGGGCCGTCCGGTGTGTCGGGAACTCGCTGCGTCAGAAGCCACGTCTTGGGGGGGGGGGGGGGGGTACTGTCACACCGACGTCCTGTGGTGGGGCAGTGCCCGCCGCTCCCATGCACTCCCGTTCCCCGGAGTACTAATCACCGATGTGAGACAGGTGGCAGCCAGGTCTTCCTCGCATCTGTTCCTGGTTTAGTGTTAAGTCCTCCCCTATATTAGTTCTGTTCTGTTTGTCAAACCCTCGCAGGGTATTCTGTAAACGTTCTGTGTTGCATAATGCCTTTTTCATGCCAAGTTAAGTTACCTGTGTTTTTGTTAAACTTGTAGTTGTTGATTTTCTTTTAAGTTCCGTTTTAGATTAAACTGTTCTTGTTTGCAAATCCTGTTTCGCGTCTTGTCGCCGCCTTACACTCAGTCCTCATGCTGTATAAGAAAAATATGTGTAACTCCCATCCACTCAAAGAGCATGCTCTCTAACTTTAACATTGTTACAGTACTGAACATGGAGTTGATAGGGAATCAAAAATTGTCTTTAGATTCTTTTTTCTTCTTCCAGGCTATAAGGACTGAATATAGTTGATAAACTATCATCTTTGGGTCAGGAATTCTTGAAAGCGTATTGGATGGTGCCATGCCTGAATGGTTTACATGTGGCAGTAATGTGAGTGGTCATGATATCACCGAGGCCACGGGTGTCTATAAGAAGTAGGGACTCCAGCAATTCCTTGCTCTGCTTGGAAACATATATCTACACAACTGTAATATGCAGATGCTAAAAAAAGAGTTCCAATAGTATCTTCCTGCCAATCCCCAATAACTGTTTTTCGTTAATATACAATATATAAATAATTGAACTATTTCATTTGTGTAATGTGAGTGTAATCTCTCTCTGGTTTGCTTGTGACCAATGTCAACCATGACAATAGGCAACTTAAGGAGGTAAAGCTTTTTTTAAACATAAATGTAAATACAAATAAACAATAACACTAGATGACAGAAAGCAGCTGTTAATAAAAGCATGAGTCATAGGCCCTATTCAGTCACATTAGAAAGCTGCAGTGTTGTAAGCAATGCTGTCACACTGCAAAATCATGTCAGAGTTAGTTAGTTAGTTAGTTAGTTAGTTAGTTTGTTTGTTAGTTAGTTGGTTATAGCTAGTTTTGTGCCCCCAAGGGAAACATATTTCCACAGCACTATTACATTACGTTCAATTTTACATCCAGCAACAGTCCCATCAACTGTGTGTGTGTGTGTAAGCACGTGTAAGCACGTGTATGCGTGTGTGTGTGTGTGTGTGTTGAAGTTGTATCCTTTCAATCTTAACAATCCATCTGGTCAGGATAGCTCAGAGACAAAATGTTGGAATGATGACACACTGGGGGGCAAAGTCTGACTGGCTTGTTCTACACTATGATTTTTTTCATAGAGAAATTCTAGTTATATGCCACGTTAGACAGATTTGGAAATGAGTCCAGCTCTTTTATGTCCCATTCAGACAACATAACTAAGCACACAACTGGAAGAATGACAGCACACTTTTAAAGCTACATTATAGTATGATATTACAGTATGTACTTAGACATTGGAGTTCAAGTTGAAGGCAAATTAAAGTTTTTGACTTGCTTGCATGGCCAAGGCTATTGTGGTTGCTTGTGTGAACGTGTGTGCATGCCATGTAGTGTGTTTGTGAAAGACAATCTATTTCCCTTGTGACCAACATACAAAACATTTAGGGAGTCATAGCCAAGGTTGTCTCTTTCAATGTGTGCTGTTTTATCAGGTTTGCCTTGATAAGGCATGTAAACAAGACCCTCTATTTAGTTTGAAGACACAATAGAGTTGGACTTCTGTGGATGACTTCTGTGGATTTGCAAGAGTCAATCATATAGTGTGTCTGTATTATGAATGTTGTTCACATGGATGCAGGAGGATACTGCATTTATATATGCCCTTATTCATCTAAAAATATCCAACATAATTTGTCATCATGGCAGACACAGGAATATTACAAGATATCACTATGTTTTGAAGGCTGGGATAGAGGAATTTTCACATGACCGTTAGGTCACATGCCTCTCCTCTTCTCGTTCCTTACAAATATTAGACAAGGTCTGTTGAGTGCAACATTGATCAAATTCGGAATCAAGCATCAAGACGTTTCGTCTGCAAACCTGGCCACTGGATATCGACGGGCGTTCACGGATCCATGGTAATATGGGGAGATAGAACGGGGCGTGCTCGTCGTTTCTAAATGTACGCTCCACCGACAATTGGAGCGTATACGCGCTGATACGCGCTCATCTACCGTTCAATTTAGCTGAACCACCAGTTGGAACGCCGCTCAGCACTGAACAGCCTGCTCTCATCTCTCTCTCTCTCTCTCTCTCTCTCTCTCTCTCTCTCTCTTTCGGTGCGTTCCCTCGATTTTACTGCTAGTTATTCAGTCGTAATTCTTTGACCGGTTTTGCCACTGCGCGCGCTCCGGGAATTATCCAAGAGTATTTAACTGAATTGCAAGACTTTTCTTGTTATGTCGAGTTTCCTTTACATTTTCTGTTGATTTAGATGCAAAATGACCTGATACAATATTTTCCACTTTTGATAAGATAAGGACAGTGGAGGGGGTATCAGTGCCGTTCCTCTGGAGAGAGCAGGTGCACCGACACAGCAAACCTGTTCACAGCAGAATGATCCCGCGCCACGCCGCTGCACCGCTTGTTGGACGAAATATCTGAAGGGCACGTTGCCATGATGTACTTCAAATGACGATGAAGTTTCCAATCTGAAGGTAGTATAAGTGTTGTGTGTAATTAAAACCATAACAAAATTGAACATTTTCCTATGATGTAAATGAAACCATTGTGGACTTTGTGTCTTTGCGCGCTAAACAAACATATTGGCAATTAAATCGGTTGCGTGTGAGGGGGCGGTGGTGTCAGGTTTTTTCTACCCAATTCGGTTTTATACAAAACAATAGACAAGAGAAAGTATACAACTCATATTTTGTAGGCTCGGATCATAACCGGATCATGAAGTGTTATCAGAGTAGCATAATGGATTTATTAAGGCTCTTCAAGTCCATACATTTTGAAAACATAGGCCTAATTTACATAATCAGAATCAGGCCATGGTTGTTCTATGAACATCATGTACAGTACAGCTGTTGTTGGAAAGTTATAAAGTTGTTGTAGCCTATTACTGACATAAAATATTTGATTGATAATACAAATATTAATTAACGCTTAATGTGCTGTATAGGGTTTGAGATTGCAATGAGAGCTAAAAACAATTATAAGAATAAATAAATAAATTAGAATGATGCAATATTTAGAAAATCTAATCGGTTGTACTGTATTGGTATGTGTAAATGGCTGACCAGAATTATTTTGGGTGGCATCAAAAATTGACATTGTATGACAGTAGGCATGCAGAGGCAGATATTCTCACAGACTCACTGATTTTTGATGGATGTATGGTAATTATAAGCTGTACAGCGCCTTTAACATCCTTTTACCTAGCTCTCATTTACACACACAAACACACGCACACGCACACACACACACACACACACACACACACACACACACACGCACACACACATACTGTGTCTGTGTTAGTCTCTGCAGGTGTATGAAGCAGACACACATATGCAAGTGTGTATGTGTTTAATACAGGTGAAATAGTACACTGTTGGCCTTTGTGCTTTTGCAGATATACGCAGCCAATACAGTAACTGCCGGCCGGTCTGCCGTGCTGTGAGACCAATCAGCGATATTTAAATATTTGAATCACTGGCCCATACTCAGTGCTCGTGCTATGCTAAGATATGCCATTTCCCAACAGCGCGTATTTGGTAGCCTATCTGTTATTCTCGCAGCACCCGGCTTCAGGCAGTAGACAGACGGGTCAGTGACAGATCAATTGAATAAACATTTGTATACAGAGACACGCTGCCCTTAGCTTCATGATACCATCCTGATCTCGCGAGCTTCAATTTAATGAGTAGTTTAGAACCCTACAATTCAACCAAACGTCTTTACATTGGACTGCCTAGATATTTATCTCAATCATAACATTTAACATAAATAGCATGGTGGAACCTGAAACAGGTGGAATACAATTAGCAATTACACAGCCTATGATTCTATAGCCTAAATGTAACCATTTTAGGAAAAGTTTGAATTGAAGGGTTTCAGACTGATAGTGGCTGCGTAGGATCATGAGGTCTGGGTGGTAAAAAGAGGCTACACTGCCCACAGCCTGTTGTGTGTACGTGCATACATGTGTGTGTATGTGTAAGGGATTATGCACATACACACACATAAACACATACTGATGGGAGGAGCTGAGGAAATGGTCGAGTTAGATGGAGAATTGTGTTCTGAGAAACCCTCAAACCTGTTAGTGTGAATGAGACTTCCCAGTAACCTGTTGCCATGGTTCTTCATGGAATAATATTTATGAGTCATATACTGTATATTAAAAAATAAATTATTTAAATTTTTCACCCACATTAACTAAACCAACATTTCTCTTAACATTTATGAGCGATATCAGGTAGTATGTTACACTTGCAGTGTTTTATATCTTACAGGCCCAGTTAGCTAAACGCTCTGAACCCCAAAACCTTTGTCTAGTCCACTGTAGCTCTACTCTATACCCTAGTACAGCCATAAACTCCACAGTACCTATTGCCACAAACCTATTTATATTAGAATCCATGAAAGACAAATCAATTTCATGATCTTTGAACTGTGTAAAGGCTGATTGAATGTTATGTTTCAGTTGCTGTTTAAACATGCTGTGACTTGACTGGCTGTCTAACTAGTCTAAGTATGAGGAAGGTTCAGAGATAATTGGTTACAACTCATAAATTATGTCACACATGAGACCCAATCTAATCAGATTGTTCTATACAACTGGGAATTGAATGCTTATGTTAGAGAGACAATTGATCTAGCCTTTTCACGTCCCTTTAGACAACACAACTGATTACAATACGACACAGGGTCAATTTATTTCCCGTTACAACAATTCTGTGAAACCCATACCCACACAAACCCATGTCTTTATCCACAGATACTTTACAACATAAAAACCCAGAATCCTCCTTGGCCGCAGCTCACCCAAAAACCTCTCCTACTCCATGACAACAGGACGACCGACCAGCCCAACCATCATGGCGTTCGATCCATGGCCCTTCCTCACAACTCCGCCCAACCTCTCCATCCCGGAGCCCATCTTGTATGACAGCTACTCCCTCGGTAATGACTCGGAGATCACAGAGTCTCCCCAGGATAAGGCCAGCTCGGTGGTCATCACCTTCATCTACTTCATGGTCTGCGCAGTGGGACTGTGCGGCAACGCGTTGGTCATCTACGTGATCCTGCGCTACGCCAAGATGAAGACTGTGACCAACATCTACATCCTCAACCTGGCTGTGGCCGACGTTCTCTGCATGATGAGCCTGCCCTTCATCGCACTGCAGCTCGCTCTGGTCCACTGGCCATTTGGAGAGCCGCTGTGCAAAGTGATCTTGACTGTTGGTGGGTGAGCTGTTGTTATGGTTTAAGTTTTAATCATGTTTATATTGTATTATCTTAAAGGCCCACTAAGCCGTTTTCCAGAAAATGTGTTTTCTTGGGAAAAGTTCCCAAAAAGTTTGGAAACCACTATCCTGTTTCATCCAATAAAGCGTTTCATGAGGAGTTTTAGTTAATTGCATTTGTAGACTTAAACTGAAAATAGATTTTTTGTCTATTCTGTTCCCCTCCAGACTCTTTAAACCAGTTCACCAGTATATTTTGCCTGATGGTAATGAGTATTGACCGATACCTGGCCGTGGTGCACCCCATTAAGTCCACCAAATGGAGAAAGCCTCGCATGGCCAAGCTTATTAACCTGACTGTGTGGGGGGTGTCGCTGCTGGTAAACCTCCCCACTATGATCTTCAGCGGCATAAACAAGTATGCGGTTTGTGGAATAGAGTGGCCGGAGCCCCAGGAAGTCTACTACAAAATGTTCATGTTCTACACATTCTTCGTTGGCTTCTTTCTGCCTCTGGTTGTCATATGTCTATGTTACCTGCTCATCATTGTAAAGGTGAGAACATCTTTCTTCCTGTATAAGACAGACACAGACACACACGCTGTCCTGTCATCTGATTCAAATTCAATTTCACGCGCAACTATTGTCTTCAATAGGTTTTCAACAATCACAAAATGTAGTTGTGGTTGTTGAAATAACAGAAGTGATATGACAAAGTTCAACACAACCTAAACAACAAGGTTAAATGTGTGTATTCTTCACATCTCTTTTGCTAACTCTCACATTGTGTTCTTTTGTCGTTCTTCAGGTGAAGTCCTCGGGCATGCGGGTGGGCTCGTCCAAGCGCAAGCGATCGGAGCGCAAGGTGACGCGGATGGTGTCTATTGTCGTAGCCGCGTTTGTCCTGTGCTGGCTGCCCTTCTACGTCTTCAACGTCACCTCTGTCACCAGCTCCATCAAGGTCACGTCCGCCGTGAAGAGCACCTTCGACTTCGTGGTCGTGCTGGGCTACGCCAACAGCTGTGCCAACCCCATCCTCTACGCCTTCCTCTCGGATAACTTCAAGAAGAGTTTCCAGAATGTTCTGTGCCTGAAGAAGGTGGCAGGCTTGGATGAGATCGAGCGCAGCGACAGCAGGGCAGACCGGAGCAGGATGGTTAACAACCTCAACATGGACACCCACAACTCAGCTTTACTCAACGGGGAGCCACAAACCAGCATATGAGGGTGACGGAGGGAGTGACGGAGAGACAGACAACGGGGTAATGGTAGAAGGGAACGGGGTCAAGGCTTATGAAGAGTTAGCAGCCACATCAACCATTATCACATAGCAGAGACCAAAACTGAAGCTTTTCCCAGGTCAAGAAGCAGATAATTGGACACTACCTAAGAACCTGATTTTGCAGCTAAGGGTGGAGGCCTAAGCTATTCCCTGTGGTGGTAAGGAGGCAATGTACAAAACTCACAACCTTAGAGAAACATAACGTGATCACAAATCAAGGATCTAAATGATATGTGCATTTCTAGCCGTGTTGACCAACCTCATTTAAAGCTATATTCATGTATGTTATGTATATTCAGTTGTGTGGTCAGCCTGTGTAGCATTTGCAGGACTGTTCCTCCAAATGGTTATGTCTGACATGCCTCTGTTTGGAAGTGTGAAAGAAGCATAGATCATCACCAATATGTTGAAGATTAGCAAATGAGTTGGTCCATTAGCCAGACAGCTTTGCAGCTGTTTGGAATGCAATTATTGTACCAGCAGGAACCTGCCAAGATTTCTTTGGCAGACGGGAAAATACATGCGCAATTTCTAAGCTAAATCAGTTCATGCCCTGATGGAAATGACAGCAAAGTGAAGGCAAGGTCAAGAAGCTGTGGATATTACATCTTATTTATTGATAAAGATGGATGTTTTTTCTGTGGCGAACAAGTTTGAATAAGATAAGTATTGAGTTTCATATTTTGAAATATTAATTCAACTGAAATATGGCCACTGACAGGCTGACAGCACAAAACAGCTTGTACATAGAACATGTTAAATCTCCGCCTTAAGGAGTATGAGCCTTGTCTTTGGGTAAATTGATTTGAGGGGAAGATCACTGTAAAATTGTACAATGCATTCTGGGATGTACCTAGCACAATGCTTACATGTTGTTGGACAAAGCAAATTTTATTGAGGTCTTTTATCATTCCTAGTATTTCAGTGACAATAATCATCGCTCCACGTGTGTCCACTAGCAACATATTTAAAAGCACATGTCCAATCTGTTGCATGGAAACAAAGAAACAGATGCAGGCGTAGAATATAGAGGTCCATTTGATCAAATTAGATTAGGCTGTGTATGTATAGGTTTTGCAGATGCAGAAGGAACGTGAAGGGTGATTGTGTGAGCATGATGAAAGGGAGAAGATGAATGTGTCTGCAGACTGTTATTCTCTTTTCAGATGAAAGAATAGATCGGTGGTCCTCATAAAGCACACTGTAAATGCGTTTTACCCACATTGCATTGCCGGTGTAAAATGTATCCACGGGTGATCTTATTATATACCCACAAACACACAGACTGGTTGCATATGAGTTGCAGAGACAGTAGCCTAGCCACTAGTAATCTGACCATGGTCACGGGTCGATATTCAAACACACCAAAAAAGCCACACATACACACACTCACACACACACACACACACACACACACACACACACACACACACACACACACACATGAAAAAACACACACGATCAAAGTACAAACTTTGCATACTCCAGTTACATTTATATTTAAA
>JAODUE010002708.1:0-11605 GCA_027564755.1 Amblyopsis hoosieri
TGTGTCCACTAAAATGCGGGGAATATTTTGAAAATGAAAATGCAATTTGGGGATTGCATTTTCATTTGAATTAAGTCTTCTATGGACTTCCATACCAAACGTCTTTAAATTGTAATTTCCCTGATCTACATATGACCTATATGTAGATCAGGGAAATTACAATTATTGCCCAGCAAGTTCAGTTTATGGACCTCTGTATTCCTAAAATCATGTGTACGGCCATGGTTCTAGAGAAAAGTTTATTTTTTCTAATTTCTGCTGGAGCTCTAATGAACTTGAACAGTTTTTTTTTAACTTTCTTATTGCAGTCATTTTATTTGACTTATTTCTACCCATTTTCTCTTCCCCTACAGTCATGAGTTTGACAGTGAGATGGTTCCAGACCTGACCAAAGAAATGTATATGCAAGATATTCACTGTGTTGGCTCACTGTGTAAATTCTACTTCAGAGAGCTACCAAACCCCTTGTTGACGTATCAGCTCTATGACAAGTTTGCTGTGAGTAAACATAATCCATTTCTAATAAACATACATCCTTATGGCTTTTTGACAATTATATGGAAACAGTGTCATCATTATCTCATAATCTAATTTACCTTGAGTGTAATAATCACCTGGGGGTGAGATGATAATACTAAATGCAAATCCATATATAACTTTTTAGTATTTTCTGTAATTATTTATTTTCTTACCTTTTTCATTTAAGATAAGCAATTAAACAAAAATGTATCTAAACATTTAGAACCACTCATAATTTAATTTTGTTCACGTCTGTGAACCGTTATTAATACTGTAATTTCCTGACTAATATCCGCACCGTATATTAACTGCAGGTCAGTATTTTATGTAATTTCTAGAAATAAACTTGTCTATTAACTGCACCCGTGTATTAAAAAAATTATAATAAAAAGTCGGACACCAACCGCTTCAATATACCGGTATGCGCTAGCTAGGCTACGTAAATCATGGTAGGTTACTATTGTTTGCTACTATGTTATTAACAAGCCAAGTCGCCAACAAACAGCATGGATAAAAAAAAAACGGTGTTAATATATATCTTTGCTTGCAGGATATACGTGAACATGCTCAAGTTATGTGTATTTTGTGCAATATTGTGTTTGTTATAGACAGTCTATGACTAGCACAGAAGTCTAACAACAAACGCCCGCTCAGGTTTAGTTCAGGGAGTCCGTTCCTCCCAATCACTCCTCTCCAGGTATATCCATCATTGCCCATGTGCCCGTTGAAGTCTCCCAGTAGAACTATGGAGTCCCCTGCTGGAGCCCCATACAAGACTCCATTCATGGTCTCCAAGAAGGCCGAATACTCCGAACTGCTGTTCGGTGCATATGCACAGACAACAATCAGAGTTTTTCCGCCCCCCACCACTTGTAGGCGCAGGGAGGTGACCCTCTCGTCTACCGGGGTAAACGCCAATGTAGCGGCGCTCAGCCGGGGACTTCCAAACCTGCCCGGAGCCTCACACCCTAGGCAACTCCAGAGTAGAATTAAGATCATTGCCTATCCAGGAGTACAGTTTCAGAACCAATACTTTGTGCATAGAGGTAAGCTCTACCAGATCTAAATGGTAGCGCTCCACCTCCACCCGACCCCTGCAGTTCGTCCCATGAGGTGTGGGCCCATAGGATGGAGAGGAGTGTGCCATGTTGCTTCTTCAGGCTGTGCCCAACCGTGGCTGTTCTGTCACAAACCCGGCCAACAGGCGCTCGCTGACGAGCCCTCCCTCTGGGCCTGGCTCCAGATGAGTGTCCCGGGCTTCCTCCAGGCAGGGTATCTCTTCCATTATTTTTCATGGGTTCTTTGAACCATTCTTAGTCTGACACCTTCCATGAGACCACTTTGTCATGGGAGACCCTACCAGGAGCATCTTGCTCCAGACAACACAGCCCTCAGGTTCATAGTGCCACACAAACCTCTCTACCACGATAACAGATTCACTAGCTGGGGGAACTCAGCCTCTTTTTGCAGTAGAGACTGAAATGTGACATGATGGTTCCCAGAGAGGGTGTATGAAGTAATTTAAACCAAATGACAATACATCCTACACTGGGAGCCATGTGGGAGACCTTTATATTAAACGTCTATCTTTAATTGTTATTAATCCAACTCCCTCCAACATGTGTGTGTGTGTGTGTGTGTGCGTGTCTGCGTGTGTGTGTGTGTCTGCAGGACTGCATGGGGGAAATGTCAGACACTGAGCGCATGGTGAAGGTTCATGATGTCATCCAGCAACGGCCACCTCCTCACTATAGGTACTCTTCTGTCCATCTTTATTCACCTACACAATCTTTCATACAAACTTGCATTTCAATAACAGGACCTCTGAGATCAGATTAACATGTTTGCTGTACTACAGTGGCTGTCAATTTACATTTGAATGCAATGTAGTAGGTTTATAGTGAAAACGATTTCAAAATGGCCTCTTAGGGAATATCATCTTTTCCTGGATTTTTGTCCAAGTCCCACAACACCTGGCTACAAGTAACCTAAAATTGTTCATATTAATATGTAATTATTGCCTAAATTGATCATCTTAAATGGGGCACCACCAAACCCAAATTGACCCTATTCTGTATTGAATACGGTGTCAGCCGTGAATTGGAAATGCTTAAATGAAAATAATAGTATTATTTTAACACATATTTAAACATAGATTAAACATTTCAGTCTCTACTGCAAAATGGGGCTGAGTTCCCTCGGCTAGTGACTCTGTTTTTTGTACACAACCACAACTGAAACTAGCTTTACAATAGAATATCGTGACTTTAATAAAATAGCAGAAGAAAAGTGAGGTTATATAAAATGCATTTCACAAATAATCAGTAACACCAAAACACCAACTTCTACGTCAGCTAACAAACAAGTTATTCAAAATAACTCGCACAACAGATTATGAATCACCCTTGAATGACTATGGCATAGTTTGGACGTGGAAACAACATCAGACTGTAAAGTTGTCTCATTCTCCTCTGAGGGGCACAATCAATGGGTCTATATCCTAACTTGGAGGTATGAAGAGAGAACTCAGAAAGAGAGATTTGGGAACTGTAACAGACATTATATAGAGGAGACATGCAACTTAAGAGAATTTTGAATGGAGCTCTATGGGAGAATTCTGATATGCCAAATGTGGCAGTTGGAAAAACATATGACGTAAATGCTCAGTTGAGGTTTTGCAACAGTTGTTTGTGGTAGACTGTGATACACTTCACACAAGCTTGGATAATATATTACAAACTGCACACAGCAGCTGCCAGCTGCTTATTTGTTAAAATTAGATATAGTTTTGTTAGCTTTTGTACAATTAATGAATGAGGGATAGTATAAGGATGCGGTTTCCATCAAACTGAATGACAGCTGTCAGTTTTTGATATGAGTTATTAATTAGAATAAAAAAGTAATAAAAACATTCCATGGCCGACTTGCATATAATTATTCTTGTTATAGTGTGTGTATTAAAATGGTGTCATTTATTTTATCGTTAAACCTAAAGATAAGGTTTTATGGCTTATGTTCGGCGAGCGTTGATACGGAGCTCTGTAGCCAGTGTATCTCTGTGTGTGTGTGTGTGTCGGTGGGGGAGGGGGCGTAGCTATCCCCCATTGACAAAAAGCTCAGTTTTGCGACTCTTGGCAGCGACCCCCAAGATAGTTGATTGCAGTGGACGGGTAGTTTGTACTATGGCTGGTGTAACAAAGTATGGCGAGGCTAAGTTAGTTATCCACCATCAACAACAGTATTTCCAACCGGCAATGTATTAGCACACCGCAAAAATACGGAAACGTAGGCCTATAATGTCCTATATGTAAAAAAGGCAGCTGACGGCGCTAGATTTTATCCATAGACTGAATATATAAATGGGCAAACCTTCCATGACGTCAGCCATATCTTTTCTCAGGAACGTATTTGAACATTGCGCTTTGCAGGGTCAGGCCATCGGCATCATTGCGGTACCTCACTCCGTAACCTCACTCCTGTAACGCAACTTTATACCCACTATTCATTATAAAGAGACAAATGCATCACTAATATATTTTTAGTTTTTATTAGTTATTTATATGAGTTATAAAACAAATTCACCTCTATCCCCGTTGGCATAATGAAGGTTCCCGCTTGGTTTTATCAGAATGCTGGTCTGGACTATGTGATTATGTCACTATGTGTGGTGTGCAGTCAACACAGGACTATTTCTGTTCAAATCTGTCAGATTATACAATGTTGTGTTATTATTTCCAGCAGGAAAACATATACTTTACATGGGTGATGCGTGTCTTATGTAGCTCATCAACAGATAACAAGTTCCTTCATACACGACAGACAATTGCCACCAGTCCCATATAATACAGGATTGTCTTGAAGAATAAAATGCTTTCCGAGACAGTACAGGACACAATTTGCCCCGTATTTTCACGCGCAACCTACTCGAATGCTTCTATGGTTGGAATGACCTGAGAGGTGGTTTAAACCGGGTGAGTTTCACGAGACAATGAGATATAAATGGAGAAGTGATTCAACGTTATCATTGCTCTGGTTACGGAGACTCAGACGGAGTTCATAAAAATTTCGACAAATAACGTTAGGCTACTTACAGCTCAAGTAAAGTAAGGATGCCATACAAATAGCCTACAGAGACACTTCACAAAAACATGGAATGTCGGCCCCTTCAACGCCTACAAATCTCACTAAATCAACCTGTTACTGTGCAACTTTATCTCGGAATTGTGGTATTCCAGCAGTGTGATATATTTCTGTGGCGTTGTGTGATAAAACTATGAATTTAAGGGTGTTCTTTTAATTTGACCAGTCCAATGCACACCCTGTGCAATAATCATGCTGTTTAATGCTGTCAGATGGATGCATTCATCTTGGACAAGGGTGAAGTTACAGAGATGCTAAATAAATTGTGCATAAACCCGAAATAGTTTACCTCACCCCGTAAAAAGATGGGAGCAAGAACAAAAGTAAAAGTTAATATTTCTGTCCAGTAATAACTGAAAACTATTCATTCCATTACATTCATGTTGAGTGTAGTCTCAGACTCTTCTGTCCATTAGCACTTGTCACATAAGCAACTCTGTGCTGAATGTCGAATGCATAGACCCATGTAAGCCTGAAATTGCTTTCTGCAATTGAGAAGTAGATTTTCATTGGCTGTTACCGTTGTCACTTACAAAGTCTGTATGTGTAATTCCGGTGTGACGCTAGTGCAGTAGCATGCTTTGTTTGCTTATTTCAGTTTCAGTTTCACTACATTTGTTTTAAGCACTAACAATTTATCCAACAGAATAATACTTGAACACAGCCAGTGTCATGTTGGTAAGCTTCTCAACAAATTCCTCTGTATAAATTTAACGTCAGACTTTTTCGTTACGTAGCTGGTTGTTGTGCATGTCAATCAAAATAGCTTTCCTGTCAAGTAGGAAGATCTTTGCTGCAGTTATCCAGTGTTGTGTCCCAGACTTTACGTAAGGAAAGGCTGGCTCTGCGAGACTATGTTGAGTGTAGCAGAAGACTTTGAAATTGATGCATAAGAAGCAAAAAATTGTGCATAAAAGTTCAGCAGAATGCAAGAAATTGTGTGTCTGACTCCCTTCTTGTCTCTCAACTGCAAGCAAGATGTCCCTTATTTTTCCTAATTCAGGGTGGCAACCCTGAATTAGGAAAAATCTCCAGGAGGAGACCTGTAAAAATGGGCCTACTAATATAATTTGGCAAGACTCTGGAAAAACAAATGTTGTCAAACGTTTATTCACCTCCCCAATTGTTTTAATTGTCCCTTTTCATTCTGACTTTTACCCAGTATCACCACGAATATGTAAATAAATCACACAATGCAGGTTTAAACAAACACACTCTCACAAGCTCTAATTCTAATGAGTTTCACACCCTAGGACCGATACATAGCGATGTATTTTTTAGCGATAGATTGCTCCTTAACGCCGTAGACATTACATTACATTAAATTCACCGCGCTAAAGATGAGTGTTGCTTGATGTGCGTTAATAACGCGACATATCGTCTACATATATTGGGGGCTTCACTGTATATTAAAAAAGTCACCCCTGCAGTGCGATTAGGTCATGCGAGAGCATTACAACAAGGAAACGCACTATACCCACTATCCAGAATCAGTTTATAGACATACTCCAGACCCCAGGATTCGCATCGATAGATAATGTTTTTATAATAATGATTGTTTTTTGTGACATTTGTGATAATGTTTCAATTCTAGGGATGGTAGACCCTAGCTTTTGTCGGGACACGAAGTTTGAATCCATTTAATTTTAAGAAAGAATTTTAAGAAAACACCTCTCGTTATCTTTGAACAAAAGAACTGTGCCATCGAAACCCTTCACTAATAAAGTAATAAACAAACTGTGCGGAAATTCTACAATTTGTAGCCACCAGTTGTCACCTGAAGGACCTCGCACTATCTATTGATAGGGACGATTTTAATGCAGGTTTTATCTTATTTATTTTCAATTTGCATTCATGGTAAATGGACTGCTTTTTATATAGCACTTTTATCCAAAGCGCTTTACAGTATTTTGCCTCACATTCACCCATTCACACACATTCATACACTGATGGTGATTGCTGCCTTGCAAGGTGCGACCAACCACCGGGAGCAGTTGGGGGGGTAGGGGGTTTGGCATCTTGCTCAAGGATGCTTACAGGTAGGTCAACACCGGGGTTTGAACCCACAACCTTCTGGCTGGGAGCCAAACACCCAGACCACTGGACGATCCTGTCCCCATTCAGACGAGGATTCTATTGCTCTGTCAGCCATTAGTAAGGGCTGTCTACGGCTCGAACAGCAATTCAGAGCCCCCCTTCCCAAAACAACGACGCTAATCGTAAAAGTGTGCTTTGACTCTATTTTAGAGATCGACGCCAAGAGACAAGTGCTTGTGGATTATTATTAGAATATGTACTCCGCAGAGATTGAAGCCGTTATGAGGCCGATGCTAGGCGGTCTATTTAAAGGCTTGTATGCGTGCGATGAACTACCGCTATTATATCATGATTATCAGCTACAACACCTGTTATCAACATCGTGCGGCCCGCATTGCATGTATTATCTATGTTATAGGTCTAGAGGTTTAACGCTTAAACGTATTATAGCTTTGTACTGTAGGAATGATCCTGTTAGAAATTATCGCATGGTTACAACAAATGTGAGGAAAATACAAGACCGGTGTGTATAACCAGCATGCATGTTCGCTACAAATGTTTACTGAATGCCAAAATTATATGTTAAACATGAGCCAATATCATACGTCTTAGTAAACATTTTATTAAAACATGTTTAGGCCTGTCGCGATAATTACTATATCGCCTTATCGTGCGATATATGGAAATGACCTCGATCATTTTTCTGACCGCGATAATATTTACACGTGTTGCTGACATAAGACATTAGTTAAAGTGCTGCGCTGCTTCTGTGCTCGTCACTTGTCTCTCTCTCTAGCACTCTCTCTCTCTTGCGCTCTCTCTTGCACACACGCATACAGAGCAGACAGCGACAGCTGATACAGGTTCCTAAAGGCCAATGAGTAGGCTATATTGTATTGTTTAGGTAAAGGTATTTTTCCCGACGACTGCATAATTCCAGCCAACTACATTTAGAAGATTAAATGCAAAAATACAGCATTTGTTTAATTTGTTTCAATGTTTGTAGACTACCTACTTTGCCAAGCAATGAAACTGGTGTAACCAATCACAACGAATAATTAATGTCACGTGACGATAGCGGAACAGAGGTGCGTTTAGAATTAATGAACATTTTTCAGTTCCATGCGTGAGCTCGCAGCAAACTGTTTGAGGAGGTATAGTTCTTAGCGAACACACTGACGCTGGACGAAGGGCGGCAGTTTCAAACTAATACGTTTTAAATGTTTACACAAAAAGTTCAACATTCAAGGTTAAAGCAAACATGTTCGCCAATTCTGAACTCACCTCTATCATTTTGATGCTGGTTTTAGAATATCCCGGTCTACAGAAAATATGGAATACGTCGCTGCAAACCTGAAATAATTATAGTAAATTGACATTTTGCCGTTTCCAAATAATAACAAATGTGAGTTTGCTTTAGAAGGCACACTACTTACTCACATAGCCTACGATCTCCCAAACATATGAACTGCACTTTCATCCTAAAATACTGGATTTGAATTTACTGCTCCGTCTGGACAAAATCATCGTCGCTTGTGTACGGCACATCAGTACATAATTCACAACCAACCTTTACCACGACAGTGTGCTTGTTTTGAATATAACATGTTTCCCGTGTTTCAGTTAAACTTCTCCCTGCTTCCCATCTCGACTCCTTGGATTATGCTTATATAGTCAGTCATTCCACACCTGCCTTATCTTGTCTGCCCTTAAAATTGACAATATCGTTTATCGCGATTATTTCTTGGACAATTAATCGGCCAACAAAAAACTGTTATCGTGACAGGCCTAAGTGTGTTAAAAACTAAGTTTTTACACGGAAACAAGGGGCACGCCCACAGGCGGACAGTGAATGGCGAACCTAGCGTGAGCAGGTGAAATGCAGGTGTGCATATTTCTTCTGCCTTCGCCAGAAGGTCTGCGCCGCCAGCTATTCTAGAATCCCCCACGTGGGCTGTCACATGACTCCATAGAAAATGAATGGGGGCAAATCTTCGCCATGCAAATATCGCCGGGCGAAATGGCAAGTGTGCAGTGCCCATTAGTATTAAATGTTCTGCTAATGCTTTCTGTTTACATCAGCACGCGCATGCGTGTACCTGCCACGCGACACGTGTAAGTAACAGATAATTATACAGAGCTAAAACGCACATTATTTTAGTTTTTAACCCCCGTTTTAAAACTAAAACATATAATGTAGATTTAGTCTAAGTGGCACCAGGTTTTGGTACCCAACCCTAGTGGGGACACAGCAACGAGAGAAAACAGTGATGCCTGATGCTTTGGATTTTCCGTCAACTCATTGCCATATTATTGCAGCCACTGGTCAAGTTGACCATTCACGGCAGCCAGGCTAAAATGACCATCAGGCCACCGGGGAATCTAGTAATTTGGAGATGGTTGCGTCAACTGCGTTATATATTTA
The DNA here is from genome assembly GCA_027564755.1 of Amblyopsis hoosieri. Lineage (NCBI taxonomy): Eukaryota > Metazoa > Chordata > Actinopteri > Percopsiformes > Amblyopsidae > Amblyopsis > Amblyopsis hoosieri. The sequence goes on from JAODUE010002708.1 coordinate 9,122, forward strand.
ACGCGTTAAACATTTAGAATTAATCGCAAAGATGAACGTGTTAACACTGACAGCGCTATTATTAATATAAATAAACTCAGCAAAAAAAGAAACGTCCTCTGACTATCAACTGTTTTTACTTTCAGTAAACTTAATGTGTGTAAATATTTGTATGAACACTTAGTCAACACCAAAAGACATAAACTAAAAATATATCAGACATTTGACTAACAGAAATAGAATAATGTGTCCCTGAATGAAGGGAGGCTCAAAATCCAAAGTACCAGTCAGTAATCTGGTGTGGCCACCAGCTGCATGAATTACTGCAGTGCATCTCCTCCTCATGGACTGCACCAGATTTGTCAGTTCTTGCTGTGAGATGTTACCCCACTCTTCCACCAAGGCACTTGCAAGTTCCTGGACATTTCTGGGGGGAATGGCCCTAGCCGTCACCCTCCGATCCAACAGGTCCCAGACGTGCTCAATGGGCTTGAGATCCGGGCTCTTCGCTGGCCATGTCCACAATCTAATTGATCCATATTTAGGTGACACGTACTGTAAATGGTACCGTTTTAGTTGGCTAACACAGAATTCACTGACGTCACTGTACTCTTTGTGTATGTGTGTAGGCTAGAGCCAGGTTGGAACTGAGAGAGAGTGCTAGCAGGAGCGATGCAGAAGATGTGGTGGAGATTATGAAACACAGGTAACGACACTAGCTACAAGTGTTAAATGGCTTCACCTCACCACCTCACAGATGTTGTTTTGTTCATGCATGCAGTGTTTTAAGTTAGAACTATGTTAGGGCATCAGTGCTTCAGGCTCAACATTTGTGCTTCAGGCTGTATTTATGCCACTAGACCAGGGCTCCAGGGTGACTTTTTCCACTAGTAGCACAGGTGCTCCTTACTGAAAGTTTTAGAAGCACCAGCACAAAATATAGCCGTACCACTAATCGACATGCTCATTCATATTTATCTGATCTGATGTTTGTAATATTAATATTTCCCCCTCGAAGATTTCAGTTTGTTTTTCAATTGAATTGTTATTGTCATTATAGGTCACATTAAAGTTGGAAAAAGGTCTGACATGATTTATCTTTGTCTCATTTCTTTAAATCACAAAAACCTGGCATTTTAACAGAGGTGTTTAGACTTTTTATATCCACTGTACAATAAAATTAATTAAATTACGTTTTACCTTTTATTTTATAATTGTTTTGTGAAAGTATACACTAATTTACACTAAAAACAAATTGGGAAAATACACGATTCGCCATGAAAGAGGAAGTTGGTATAACTTCTGTGTACATGCTCAGAAATGCACCAAACCTCACACGTTTGATAAACTTGCTGCCCTGAAGACATCCATATGCCAATATTCACATAAAGTCATAGCGCCACCTACTGGCAACATGAAATTGCAACATGACATTTTGTGAAGATTCTTGAGTTTTCGTTACATGGCTTGTCTGGGGCGTGGCGGCGAAAGTACACTTTATAAAGCACGTTATAAAACAGTTATAACTTCTCCGTAAATGCTCAAATCTGTACCAAACTTTAATAGATTCGTAAGAGTCCCATCTTGAACACATGTGCATGCCAATATTAACTTATAGTCAGAGCGCCTTCTACTGGCAATAGGAAGTTACCCTTAAACAAAGCAGCCCGAAAATGTTCTTGGTGCAATTCCCTAAACCCAACAGGAAGTCGGCCATTTTAAATTTCATTTCGATTTGCACGCTTCGTACTTAAACAAACTCCTCCTAGAGAATTCATTCAATCGACTTCAAGTTTGTCCAGTGGATTATTTTTCTTTTTCTTTTTCTGTGATTTGATCACACTTTTGACTGCTTTAACATGCACGAAAACCCACCAAATTTTGCACACACACCTCTCTGGGCAAAAAAGTTAGTATCTTATTGGTCTCGCGCATGGGCGTGGCAAAATGGCTCGTTTGTGCCCCCTACAGAGCAGTTCCCCCGACAACTTTCTACTAGACGTACAACATTTCTGTGGAACAACAAATAACGTAAATGTTTACGCTGCTCCTAGCTGTTTGGATACATCCACTTCTAAACTGTTGAGAAAAAAAAAACAAAAAAAAACCTGAAGACGCTATTGATGACATTGTTTTTGTAGTTGTGTGCATTTTTATTGAACGGCTTGTTTGGGATGTGGTGGTGAAGGTACATCCTTTACTTCATTTACCTGCTAAGCAGTGGCGGCCGGTGAAAAACATGGGGGGTGGGGTGCAATTTTTGTGCAACGGTAATTTTATATATCCCTCTCGCAGGCCTATGGGTCAAAATGACCCAATTAAGAATTGTATATCTGACTATAAAAGTACCTGTATGCATGCAGACAGAAGCACAGGCACAACCCACGGCCATCTAGTAATCCAACTGAGTGAGCAACCAATGTGCGCCGCAATGACAACAACACAGCGTTTTTTGTCCGATAAAAAGTGCTCAACAACACCACTGAAGGGTAGGCCACAAAAAAG
>JAODUE010002709.1:0-11605 GCA_027564755.1 Amblyopsis hoosieri
TATTTTTTTTCTCACTAGGACAGTTTGTGCTGGTAAATATGTCTTTCTCATACTCAGCCTCTATTATTGTCTCAGGTGTTGATAAAACAAATGTTTGCATCCTTATCAAGATGACTGCTTTGGCAATTACATTTGCCAAAAGTGAAGCCAAGCTATTTCTCTATTGTCATTATAACTGAAAAGGTTTTGCAGATGGGTTGTCTTTTATTCTCTATATTGCAAACAGCCACCAAAAGGTCAGACATGTTTGTATGGTTAGTCATGTTTTCAAAAAGGCAATTCTTTCAATCAATTATAGTTTCCAAAGTTGGAGAACCAATCAAAACCATTTGTAAAAAATCCACAGGAAACCAGTGACCGTCAACCTGAAGCAGCCCCTGAAGCGGGGGCTGCAATGTGGCGGGCAGCACACAAAAGGTGTAACAAAACCTGGAGAGCAGACAACACACAATATGATTCTGTCAGTTGATTAAAGTTTATGTTGTTCTGTACTACAGAGGTCTAGCATCTCATTGCACTTTTTTCTTTAGACTATTTATTTCAGTGTCTTTATTTTGTCACTGTTTGCACAGGTTATCATGACTCTTGGCATCAGCCATACACCAGTCGGATATTTTGTTACAGCATGCAACAATGCGAAAATGGAAAACATGTTGTGTTTACCTCTAAACTGCAACTATCTTACTTCTAGTGCAAACGCTTAAACCAACACACACATACACACGGCCCTGTCCAAGATGGCAGCATTAAGTTTAGTTGTTAAATGTGTAGTAAACTCTATTCGTGAATTTAGCAGCACATCCATTGCCATGTAGTTGTGCTTTGCTTGTGCAGTAAACGCACACAGGGCACATGTTTAATTGCTCATCAGCCTTAGAGTAGGTTACCCTCTGCTCTGGTTAAGATTAGGTTAGGTTTTGGGATTATCGTTAATGGTTAGGGATAGCTATCATAAATAATTATGTGATGTGCAACCATGCGAGCAACACAATGTTTAAACATCGTTTTTGTGTAAATAACCAAAAAGCTAGCATGTAGCTATTATCACCTGGATGAAAAGAGACATAGGGATTATTCCACCCTGGGTGCATTCATTGTTGCCTACTGACACCTGGATTCTAATAGCATCTGCCTATAATTTAACAATTGTAATGATAAGCGTTAGCCACAGGAAAAGTGCATAATTGTTTGTACAGTATGTGTGAGATGGAAATAATTTGCTGAGACCTGTTTAGACATTTTCAATTAGTTATGGCACAAAATCTAAAGAAATGTTAACTCTGCACCAATGTAAGTAAGTAAGTAAGGAAAATCCATACAAAGAAACAGACTGGTAAATTAAATTGGTTCTTTTACAGTTTAAAATTTGATCTCGAACAGAAGCTGAACTGGGAATTGTTTGATTGGAACACAAATGCTAAATCATTTTGTATTGAGTCTGACAGTCAAACAAAACATGTGATTCTGAATCTTATTACAACTGGTGGTATAACCCCTGATATTTGTGCTCTCAAATTAAGGCGTGACCATGTATTTTTCTCTACAGACTCCTTTGAAGTCAACATTGTGAGAGGCACCTCAGAGAACACAATAATCTGGTGAGTCTCCCATTTTAAAATCAAGACCTTATTCAAATTTACATAATAGGCTACAGCTTTACACTATACAGTACAGCCTGACAAATATTGCTTACCCCACTGGCTCAGGTACATTCTTAAGGTTATTAGTTAAGGCATATACATGGTTATGTAGTCTAGGGTTTAACAATAGTAATGTGCTCTTACCCAAGGTCTTAGATACTGGGGCTATTAAATATTGTGTAAAGCAGAAATACATTTGTGTTTTGAGTTTGTCACACCACAGACAAAAGTATTATTATTCACCCAGCCTGTTGTGTATGTGCAGGTATAGGCACTATTTTGTGTTAACTACAAGTAAGCTAGTTACCAAGCTGTTGTTCGTGCACATTGATATCTTGTACTGTGTTGAGGCTTGACAGTAAAGAGACGTTAGCACAAATGTATTACGTGGTCCTGACTTTATTGTTCATATGTTCGTAATAGGTTACAAACATAACAGAATTAGAATTGGCGACGAGGATCGTATGCTCCGTTAATACATTTCACACAAAATAGTGCCTATACCTGCACATACAAAACACAGCCAAATTTGAATTAATAAAAAAGTCGGCAAGTATATAAAATTACGTTTCAAAAATGTATGTGGTTTATATTTTCTTTTGGAAAAAGGATTGGACTATATAAAGACAGTTGGATTATTTGGATGCTGATTTGAACATGAGAATGCCGACTGGATTTGGCAGCCGGGTGTTAGCAGGTAGGCTAGGCTACTAAACCAGTAGCTTTCAAATAATGCACATTGACTCTGAACCACATTGTGTGCTGACTTCTGCAATGGAGGCATATCTATCAGACTGTAGGCTGTTAAAGGACAGTAAGTGATTTAGCTATGGAATTGTAGGCTGTTGAAGGACAGTATATTAAGTAGGCTAATAACTTGCATTGGAGCAGTATAAATACTGAGCTGATTTGAACGCTCTCTACGCTTTTATATCCTTGTGGTGTTACGGGGAGGGGTAAGGAAATTGGCGAACCATCTACGTATCTAGTCCCTCCTATCTGGCCCTCACAAAAAAATAATTATGTAATTATGAAATACAGTTTAATGGTCTATCTCTACAATACTACATAGTAAACAGTGTTTTCACATGTTTAAAGGAATGGATTTCTAACATATATACAGTATTTCCAAGTAAATATCTGTATTTGCTTTACACAATCTTTAAGTGGAAAAACAAACACAAACATTACACCTAAGTGACAGTGTTTAGGGTAGGGCAATGAAATAAGAATGGGTGAGTTACAAATCAGAGACTGGTGAAGTGACTGGCAAAGTGTCACTATTAAAAATAAACAACCAAAACATGTTTTATATTTGATAATAAATGGTAATAATGCAGGGTATTGTGTCTATGTCACACTAAGCTTGCCAAACAGCCAAGATCAGTGATCTGTAATAAGATACTGTAACTGCCAACACACATTCAGTATTGTCATTTTACTGCCATCCCCATGTGTTCGCTAGCAGTCCGAGGCTATACTGGGGAAACTGACAGAACGGTAGATTACTGTGATGCAACATTAGCTCAGAAAAATAAACTAATTACTGAAGGATCCTGTTAAAACGCCTCCCACACCCACCCATGCAGTTGTGTTTAAAAACATTAACAGCTGGGGCAGAAATATGAGATTATGATGCCGCTACAACTTAATCAAGAACGTAGCATTAATTAACTATAGCATCATTAGAACAGACTTAAACACCTATGTTCACCCTCTTACCAAGCATCTGTGGATATGTGGGCTTTGATTTTTGTGTTGCTAGAGAGAGCGTTTTCAGAAGCAAAATGTTTCATTACACTGTATTGAGCCTTAAAGAATACTTACAATTCTACCACACCTTTGTTCCCCTTTGGATTACCAACTGACCCCACACGACTATATCAACAAGCTACATACAATAAAATAGTAACATTGTGCCTCCAAATATCAACCCACAGCACACAGTCTGTATCAGTCCAAGCAAATGCTGACGTGAGTTCGCATACGGAGGGAGAGAAAGAGAGGAAAGGGGCTGTACAGAGTCTCATGTGCCTTCAGCTGCATCTCTTCCAGTGACAGTGTTAGTTGTCCTCTCACATACAGTGCGGGTTGGGCTGGCGCCATGCTTGTTTGCCTTGCAGCCTGCGCAATGGGAGTCAGCTCCATTATCAGCACTACTGCTTCACCACCCTGCAGCACAGCCAGAAACCTTTGTTCGTGCAGATTTAATTTCTTATCTCGATAGGGAAAACAGACCATCTGATGAACAGCAAAAAACCCAGAGGCTGCTGTGAACACAGATACTGAATGCATACAATAGATGATTTGATAAACTTATGAACAGGCGTTGTTGTGCTGATGTTCTCAGAGGAATTTGGAGCTGGCAATTCTGGCTTAGGAACCTTCTACACCATTAGGGTAATGCACAGGCAGTCCAATGCCTTAATGTGTATATCGCTAATATGTTGCTTTCATGCACTCTTGAATGATCACAGCTTTATGATAGTGATTGGAAACAGTTTAAGAGGAGACAGATGGTTTTTGTTTCTCTTGAACCAATGCCAAACCAAACCAAATTGGTCACCATTAGATAAGTTTTTCCATTTACTTACGCTAGAACAGCTATTTGCCACGTCACTGAACATTGTGTTCTTTAACGGTTAATTATTACATCAGTGTATTTGCATAACTTCTGTCCCACTTGACTTTTCCTAAGGTGCCATTGAACACTTGTATTGTAAGAATGTCAGTGGTGCGGTTGTAAGATCGAGTGCTGTGCAGCACCAATAACTTCCTTCAATCATTGCGAGCATAGTGTAGTTGACCATGGCTACCCACAGGTTCTAAGTGTCCTCGCTCTCCTCCCGAGTAACGATCAGTGCATTCCTGCTGAATGAAACACATGGAAACAATGAAGCATACAACGAGAACCAGGTTTACATGGATAACCTTCAATGTATTTCCAATACAATAGTGTTATGCTGTAAATTATGAAGAATAGCTAAAGGCAGTCCTAGTATTTGGATATATAAGTGCTATGTCTGTTTGAGAAGCAGCTGTTCTATTCACCTGAACGCAGGTACTTTGTTGAGAGAAAACTGCATGAGGGAAAATATAACAAGACATGCTACGGAACTTGGACTGGAATTAGTCTGGTGTGGATTCAGATGCAGTGACTCAACAACCGATCGAGCAGTGACTGCACGCTTACTGGTCCTGCATGCAAATTGAACTAGTCATTTGGACCGTTTTCGTTTCTTTGCGAACATGGTCATGTTGACCCACATCAGAGATTTTACAGTATATATACGATACGTGAGAACTGCATGATGTTCAATGTAAAGCCTGTATCCATATTCTAAGCACTTACATGTCTGTGCATACAGACACTTTGTAATTTCTCCGCAAAAATTACACTTACACCTTGCTATTTTTATAAAAGTAGTTGCTAAATTTCACACAAACTAGCAACGCTTTGTGCAAGGCTTAATTTACAGTAGTCAAATGTATTGCTTATGTCATTCACATCTTCTTATAAAATGTACAGCATGCAAATCCATTGGAGACAAATTGTGTTTAAGTTTTCAAGCCCAAAACAAAAGCCATTATATTAATGTGCAGAAGTTGCATGACCCTGATAGAGAAAACTAAATTAGCTTTAAGCTGAAGAGAGAACTAAAGCACCAGTAAACATTTGCTATATTAATTATATATTTCTAAATTAAACAAAATGTTTTCATTATTCTGTAACGTTATATTTGTACTGCCATCTACTGTAGCATTAGAAATGTGTATTGGGCAATAAACTCTGGGCACTGCCTTTTTTGTGATGTCACATTGTATCTTCAGTGGTACCTCAGCAAATGGATAGCCTCACAATCACAAGGCCCCTTTCCCTTCCCACCTCACACACTCACACAAAGCATTTTTCAAAATGACAGAGTCGGCAGAGAGAGGCTGGAACAGCCCCTCTTTAAGAAAACTATTGAATTAAATATGATTCACTTTACAGACATGTCACTGATTCTTGAGCATCAAAGACTTTGAGTCTGATAGTTTTGTATCAAACTCAAGCCAATGAAAACCAATGAACCATAAAATATACTGTATGTACTGTATATACTCTACAGTAAGGAGCTGAGTTTGAGTCTGCTAGTGCGCTAGGCTTTCACTGGTGACATACTGTGAGACACTTCTTCCTCAGTTCTGCCAAGAGGCATTTCTGCATAAGCCGTTTCAGTGTGTAGTGTTCCGTAGAAGAAAACTAATATTTTTGCAAGTTTCAAAAGTTTGTTAAAATACAGCAAGTGCTCGTTCTAGTCGCACTAGTCACATTATTCACAGTGGAATCAATAGTTACTGTAGTCAAATATGAAGTGGGTGTAACAAACGATTTGCCAAACCATGCTTTTTGAATTAGAGATACAAACCCCTTTGTGGTTAAATTGTCATATCAGTAGGTGGAAATTGGGCCATTGCCTAGTTTTTGAGGTTCTTTGAAACAGACTTTGCTACTTTCTCAATGAATTAGCTTTCAGCATGCGACAAGCCAAAGGTCCCAGTATGCGATTTTATTAAGATAAGCAAGAAAGTGAATCAGGGGGCCATTTGAAATTTGATTATTTTATACACTCTTTTTGTAAAAAGTGATTATCGTCTTTCTGTTGATGAATAGAGAGCAGGAAATGAGACTGACACCTCTGACATCTTATTACCTCTGAGTGTTTTTTTCCCCACATCCCTATGAATGATATTTTCATTAGGTAGCTGTCTAAGACCTATTGTTTAAATAGCAACACATTAGGTCCAAGCCATGGATAATGAAATTTCATATCTGATTAGTCTCTGTTCATATTCTGTTAGATTATATGTTGTTGTTCTTATGTGTGCGCATTGTTTGGTTATGGCCAGGCACTACTACTTCTGCCAAGAATGATCCTACCATGTTGCATACAAGAAACATAGGAAGATGAATTGCAAACAGACCTTAACATCTCAAGAACAAATCAGCACTTTCTGCTGACAGGGTGGCTGACATGTAGAATGCTTATTCTCAGTTTAGCTGACATGTTAGTTTACTGTGCTACTTAAATTAAGTTTGAAAGAGCTTTCCTGAACTGTGTTACTACTTCTACTTCATTTCTGTTTTTCAAGAATGATTGCTAACAATGAATTAAAATCCAAGAAAGGAATCCCACATCATGCGATACTGCCAGAAATACTGTTGAAAATCAAGGTTACAGTATCTTTGGAGGAGCACTCTGCAAGATCAGTTCAACATGATATCAAATCTAAAATCATATACTGTATATACTGCACACTATAGTGTGGTTGTGTGTGTTTAGTATATACACTGAAGTGTAGGCTACTGCGCTCGATTTTGCTTGATATACAATAATGTATAATAATGTTTCTGTTATTGTTGATTAGCATTAAGAGACAATTCTTAGCATACAGTATACATCTATGCACTGTGGGCCCCTATGGAGCTGTAAATAAGTAATCTGTAGATGTTAGTGGAAGAAACAATATTGAAAACCGAGCAATAATCCACAAATAGTTCCTATGGCATCGTTTTTGGCAGCTCAGTCCAAACTCTGACTAATTGAGCTTCATAGACATTTTCTTTTTTTAGAGCATTGTAATTAAACAGAGGGAGGGTGAAACCTCTTTTTATTCTCTGTCAGTTTGAGAAATGGTTGTTGAAAACCACACTGTGTAAAAGCCATACAAGGCGAATAACAGCTACAGTAGATTACTCACACAAAGGAATCAATTTTGGTTGTGTGTACCCAAGAATTTATGAATTTATCCTCATTATCACTGTGACACAGATTTCTGACACATATTACTCACCAGTTGTAATGAAGTTTGCTAAATAACAATGTACTATACAACTCCAAGTTATTATAGAGACCTGCCACGCAATGCAATATACTGAACCTTTATCTGAAAAATCTGAATTTATCGGGCTTCTTTGACATTTCACATTACACTAAAGTTTTTTTCTTTAACAATTAATGATAATCACAAAACGAACTAAAAGGTCATAGTAAATGTTAAGGTCAATTTAACAGTTTTAATAGTTTTCACATATTTTAAAAGGAGACCTCATCATCAAGAAATTCTTCATTAGGCAAAGAAAATATTTTTTCTTCCACTTATTTTGAACATTTCACTTTCTAACTCCAAACCCACAGAATATTCCCAATATGAGTCCCATTTGTCATTATTAAATAGGATAGACAACGCCAGCACTGTCACAGCACAGCCTACGCTCTTGTGAAAATGTATGAAAGAGCGAAGATTATTAATGGCCAGTAGATTAACAATAAAAAAGTAAAAGTACTTCCAACTCAATAATTTAACTAATTTAAAGGCTTATGATCTCACACAACAGCCAATTATGATGATCGGCTGACTCCAAAGGCATGATACTTGGCTGTAGTTACAGCATCCTATTATTTTCAATGTCGGTTTGTTTGGGGAATTCCAGCATAGGCATGAATTCATGAATAATGTCATGAAAAATATCTTCCCTCCAGCATTTATATGGTTGGTACAGACATTTTGTTTGTATTCAATAACATAAACCATAGGGCTACTAAATTAGTTAGTGCAATATCTACTTTCAACACTTTGATATATTTGTATAGCTTTATAGTTAATTAAGAATGAAGTAGTTTGTTTTGTTATGCTTATGTAGCTCTAAAACAGCATTTCTTACACATTTAACCTTTAAAGGCTCTACAACTGTAGTAATAACTAATGTATTAACTTAGTTTCCATACTACAAATGTTATATTTCCATAGACAGTTGTAATTGTCTTCAGTATAAATGACTTAAAGCTTCAGTCACACTGGTGTCATCTACCACCACAGACTATGTCTGTGTGGAGGCATGTGGCTTCTCCTCCCTGGATATTGAACAAAATTATTGCAAATGCGCGCTACTGTCACGGGTCGAAGGAAGTAAATAGAACGTATCCGAAATTCTACAGCGTGAATGTGACAGGCATCGCAGGACGTACACAACAGACATCATGTTCTCTTTGTTTGAAATGAACCTCCTCATTGCAGCACAACAACAGGAGCTATAAATTATTCAGGTGCTCCCTGGCGACTGCCCATTTTCAGTCCCCTCGCTCGTAGCTAGCTAAGCAGGCCAGCTTCTCCTTTACTCCCCGATGATCCGACTGTTTTAAAATGGCAGCAGCAAAACGCTGGTGACCTCTGAGTAGGACACTGCCTTCACTGTAATGTTATTGTCTGTGTTCAGTTAGCATGCGCCACAGTGTCTCAAAATAGGAAATGGGACATGAACATTAACCTGACGTCAACATGGAACAAATTGGATTATTGAAGTTATATAAACAGCAAAGTCATGTTTGTCGCTGTGCTTACCAGTGCATAGTGACAGGGTGAGCCAGAATAGACTGCAGTGGTCACAGTTTGTAATGGTATTTGCTGTAGTGTATACCCTCTACAGCAGAGCATGTCATTTCTGTTGTCCTTTCACCATGTTGTTAGGAGGTTTGCAGGATTACAGCACAAAGGAATATGGTAGCAATCCCTTCCTGCGAAGATATTTTATTGGGGATTAGCGTTTACTCTTGGTGTCTGGTCTGGGTGTGTATAAGGTTAGCAGGTTCAATCAAATGCTACAGATGTACCTGACAATGTACCTGATTAACGATCAGTCAACGTCAATTCCTGACGTTTCCCAATGTTTTGGTTTTAAACTCCCAGAGCCCCTCCTGCATGCTTACTGACGTACTGTTCTCATCTCTACTCAAACACACAGCACACTGTAATCTGAGGGGGACCTGGGTTTCTAAGGGCACTATAAAACAGTCAGGAAGTGTGCTGTACCCTGAATTCCAGTTAGTTTTGAATGCAAATTGAGGCGAGGTTAACTTTCAACACAGAATTTGCCCATAGACATGAATCAATAATTCTAGACTTTGCCTTTGTGACTGCTTAAATTCTGTTCCCGTAAACAAAGCTAACAAATTGCCAAAGTCAAACATCTAACATCTGAGAGAAAAGATAGATGGAACACAATGTAAATACTCCCTCAAAAAGAAGCTATAAAAACATATAAGGGATTGTTATTGATCGGGCAATCCTTAACATGCTGTAACAAACAATGTTTGTTAGCAGGGACTTTGTTAAGTAAAAACTGTCACTATGCTAGCGGGAGGGGGAATGATTTTGGAGAATTAGACATGCATCAGTGCCCAATTTCAAATGTGCATGTCATCTTGAAGGAGGCCGCTTATGGAGCAGAACCAGGTTTCAGCATTTTTATGCCACGCTGATTAAATTCCCTGCTTGTGCATGTTCCCCTGTGTCCTCATCCTTTTGGCAAATAAATTGGAGTGAGCTGACCTTTCATTCAATATGCGTGGCAAGGCAGGGTGTGAAGCTTGAAGAACGAAGACCCGTTAAATTCAGCTAATCAAATGAATACTATTACTACATAATATCTGTGAATGCTTGCAACCCCTGTGGGTGTGTCAGCTGTTTGGACAATATTAATTCACTGTGTTACGGTTCAGCTCTCTAGCCTTACAAAACAAATCACATTAAAATCATGTATATTTTCTACAAGGAAAGAGGTGCACACATACCAGAAAGAAGTTTAAATTAAGTGATTTGCATATAACCATTAATAATTAAATGAAATAATCTGCAATATATATATAGTACCGTATAGTGAACTTGTTAGGTGTAAATAAAAACAAGGTTATAAAGTGGAAATGATCAAATAAAAATATATGGGCCTGTTATTTATATATTTAAACTATATAGTATAAACTATACAGTATGTATTTATATACAGTATAAACACTAAAGACTTGTCAATGATTTTGCCAAACTACTCACCCCAAGCTGATGAATTATGCTCCTGGGTGAACACATTTATGGCCATGTAGTTTCTCTTATTTATAACCATTAATAATTAAATAAAATAATCTGCAATATACACACTGTCAATCAATGTCAGTGAGGAGAGTAGTGGACTTGTGGAGAAAGTACCTCCTTTTTGTGTGTCCGCACTGCAGGTATGGAGAACAGTCTTAGTTCTTAGAACGCCGCTATGAACTTCTTTAGCTACTAGTGACGTAATTGTGCGTTGATTGGTCCAACACTTGCAGCCGCCATTGTTACTACTACTACTACTGTAAGCTACCAGACTCCTTTGTTTCCGGAGCTGTGTCCTTCTGTCGACCTCGATTATAATAACTTTTGCCAATTGCTGAAAGTGTTTTCACCTCTTGGCTCTGGTTTTTACTCTTTCAACTGCACGTCTCCATTCCAGCTCCGTCAACATAAAACCCACTACACACAAACACATAGCGCCGATAACCACGTCTTCCATGGGTGTTGTAGTAGGCTGTCAGATACCAACAGTTGTCTTACGTCACTTAAGTGTTCCTCCTGGTGGTGCGAATGCAAACGGCCCAAACAATGTGTGTAGTGCTCACCTGTGGGTAGTCACTAGAACTGAGATCCTAGAACTGTTGGGTGTGAAAGCGCCTATTCAGAGCCTCTCAGTAGTACACATGGGGCTTTTCCACTTTTCCACAAAATTAAAAAGTAGTAAGAAAGTTGTTGATCATAATGCAATAAACCTTGCGGGACAGACAGAAAACTATGGTTTGACACATTGAAAAATATTTATTTTCAGCATTTGTCTTAATTAGACATTCATAATTAGATATAATTAGAGATATATATTTATATATGAATTAGATATTCAACTGAGCTTCAGGCTCAGTTGAATATCTAATTCAATATCTACCAAAGCGCTCTGCTGAAAAACGCGCTATAGGGAGCACTTTTGGAGACAGCATTTTTTCAGCTGAGACACTTTGGTTGCTATGATACTATGGAGGACCAACTGCCATAATAAAAAATAAATAAATAAATATATAAAAGTATAAATAAATAAATAAAAGTATAAATAATTAAATAAA
>JAODUE010002710.1:0-11605 GCA_027564755.1 Amblyopsis hoosieri
GAGCAGAGAACACAGCTTATTGTTTAATAAACAGTTGAACTGAACAGTTTTGCCCTGTTTATTTGTTTGTTTGACTTTGAACTAACTTTGCCGTGTTGCTGTAGCTTAGTTTGCTACATTTTGGGGGTAGCTTCAGTGTAGTGACGCTAACTTTAATGTAGAGTAACTGGCAGCTCAGCTCACTACATTTTCAATGTAGCTTGCCCAACACTGATTCTTTTTAAGTAAAGGTGCTTCAATGCTTCTTTTCTTATGTCCTTTAGCATAGGGTACACTGGATCATCCTTTACGAAAGGAAAGGAGATAATTCCGTCCCACAATTCCTTTCCACGCATCATTCGGCCATCAACAAACCATCATCATAATGTCAAATATATAGGCCTATCTTAAAATACAAAATGCATTTTTTATACAATCATACTAATTAGCATTCATGGCTAAATACTATAGTCTATGCTAAAAATATGTTTAAGCCGTTTTCTTTTTAGCTTGCTGAACGTTACTGAGTAAATTATACATTGTAGCAAACATCTCACTCTCAAAAATAATGTTGACGGCGCAATGCCCCCTTTCCCAGAGCTTTCCTAGCGTTTTTTGTGTAGTTTGTGCTTGAATTACATCTAAAATGTGCATTTTCACTTTAATGTTGGCATTATTACCACCAGTGTGTTGGGGAAGAGTACATATTATATTTATTGTGCAGCAATTGTGATATTGACACAACACCGTTACAGAATGTTCCACCTGAGCAAATTTGTTTTTAATCTGATTGTAGATGACGTCACCATGCATGGATGATTTATTTTCCCATAGGCTGTTTTCATAAGTGCTACTTGACAGTATATTGCTACATAAAGTAGGCTATAACAATTGTTGCTCCTTGTAGTAATTGATGGGAAGGAGACTTCTATAAATGATTTTACATCAGTATCTAACAAAGGCTAATCATGACAAAATATCAAACTTATTTTCCAAGATTTTACACCAGTTGTTACTCTAAAACCATTTCGTTTTGTGATTGTTATGTACATTTCTTTTATTTCAATTACAACCTTGGTAATGAAGTCATATTTTTCACAGGGCTGTCCATGTTCACATAGCCTGCAAAAAACAACAGGGCAAAGTTGCCTGCGCTTTTATTTATAGTCCATTTCATGGCAGACCCACGTCATTAACATTCACCGTTCTTCTTCTTCACCATCGTCTGTCTTTCTGCACAGGTGTGTGTGAACCCATGTGTATGAACAGTGGAAGGTGTGTGGGCCCAGGTGTTTGTGACTGTCTATCAGGTTGGCGGGGCAAGCGATGTGATAAACGTAAGTACGGTCATGTTTTATAGCAGTGCTCCATAAACCTTTTGACCCCTGTCAATGACTTATTAGTACTGCAATTAAAGAGTATTTCCCTTTTTTACCACAAATGCTGATTTTATTATGGTTTTTCTTTCTGTTTTTGTTTATGCATTTACTTATATTAATTATTATTCATTTTTGACATTGAATATAATGTGGGTCTGTTTTTTTTTTCACCAAATTATTTTTCCTGTACATTAACAAATTACTTTTCATCCAATTTAAAATACTTTATATATAGCGGGATGTGACAAAAAACCTCTGGGATATTTTTTTTTCCCTCTGAATAAATGTTTTGGGCCCCTTCTTACACCTGGCACAAATTGTGAACACAAGTGTGCTATTTTCAGACTGACACAGTGGTCATTGTCCTATCCAGTGCCCACGTTGTTATAAACTGCACTTGGGCCTATTTGGGTGGGTGTGTTGGTCTAAACATGAGATGTTCAGGGGTTCCCAAACTTTTCCACGCCAGGGCCCCACATAGAGTATTAGCTTCTGGCCGGAGCCCCCCTTTTGCGAAATGTTTTTAAAAAACATTTTCCATTTCCTTACTTTTATTTAATGCAATAAATAGTAATTTTATATTTCTAATATTTAATAAATCCATTGGATTCAACATTACTGTTTTCTTTTCTAAAGATGTATATGCAATGTTTCAGTTGAGTTTAACAACATGAGCACATACAGTTAGTATCAGATCAACACTGACAAATAGTTACGGCATCTTGTCATCATGAGTCCGTATCTCATTAAATCATCAATCATCAGTCATATTATTTGGGCCATTAGCAACAAATGTGCTAATGACGTAAATAAAGATGTGATTAATACTAAAATGCTTAATTCATAAGAGCGGAACAGAAGTAGAGAGAAGAATTTTATGAAATAAATGAGTTTCGAATGAGTGATAGTCAAGATACCAAAGAGGAATGTGTCTTGAGTCTCTTGTGAAAGATGGGTAATGTTGCAGCCATCCTGACTGTTGCTGGAAAGGCAGGGTCAGTCCTTGCCAACTTCGAGCTCAAATCAAAACAGTATCGATCTGCGGTCGTCCGCGGCAGCACCTCACACGTCGAAATGCATTGTGAAGCAAAGCGTAGTGCTACGGCTTTGTTGATAAGAGCGGTGTTCGCCACTTTGTATATGTTCCTATTTAAGGAGCCAGGGCTGTGTAGACGTATCAGATTATTTTTTCATCCCGCACAGAGAACGATAAGATAGTGAAATGCGAAGAGATATTTGTTGAATTTCACAAAAAGTGTATTAGCTTACATTTAGCTTGCAATAGCTGACTATACCTTTAAAGAGAATGGGAGGTGACACTCTGATTGGTTTATTGTATTATGTTATGCCAAAAACACACAAGAGAGTAAGAACAACTCTTACAAGTCATGTGCCTGGTGTTGCAATTATTTTATCCGCTATTAGACTAGCAAAAGTGAATATGGACACATCTTAAATGCAGTTTGCGCTTTAGACTGTGCACCTACATTCTTAAAATTGGGCCTTTATTCTCTATTCTCTTCCCAGCCACGTGTCTCCAGAAGTGTCTAAATGGAGGTCAGTGTGTAGGACCAAGCACATGCCACTGTCCCACCAGTTGGCAAGGCATGCTCTGCCACATACGTAAGTATCAAAGTACCAAAATATGTACTTCTGTTCCAGCCTGACTCTGCCAGGCTATTGCTCCCAGAAAAAAAAAAGTTTTAAATGGTTGCTACAAGTGTCTGTATCGCTTCATCTACAAAGCTACAAACATCTGTAGCAACGCAGATTGGTTAAAGACTGTCCAATAGTTTCAGAGGACTACGCCCAGTAGAATGCAACCACTGTATACAACCACCAGTGGAGTGTGTCAATAGTATACCCTATTCACCAAGTGAATTTTGGGTCTGGTTATACCAGGTTACTGTCCCAACATCTCATTTTGAATTATAGCAAAGACAAAGAAAAATTTGGTATAGAAAAGGAAACATACATTTAGAAAAATAAATACAAATGGATTCCAGTCTACAGTTGGTTTCTTCTTTTCTTGCTGACAGCACTGTGAACATTGTGTAGCAGATAAATAACCTCTATATACAGATATAATATCTGCATATAAATATCTGTAGGCATTGGCACAATATTGTGGTACAGGAAACATCTTTCGGTTGTAATTCAAGTAGTATTGACAATAACATCTATGTGGAGAGCAACAATTACAGAAGACATTGGCTGAAATGCAATCTTGAGGAAAAAAAACATCTATCTTTTAATTAGCATTAAAAACAGACAATCTGCATTCATATGTATATGTCTACAGAGGTTAGCCTAACTCACCTGCAACTTGTATTGCATCTCAAGTTGAAAATCAGTAATATAGGCCAGGAGAACCACAGACTAAACCAGAAATATCCCAAAAATATTGGAGCTTGTCCACAGAGACTATATTCATCAGACGATGTAGCAGATGGGCTCCCAGATTGGCAGATAGCCTCTGGGGGAAAGGTCCAATACTTTTGGTATATTTCCAAGGTTCTAAGGCTACTCTTGTCCAGTCATAGTTTAGTTTGATTTTCCTGCAAACTAAAAACCACTGATGGCTTAGTGTTTTTATGCATGGTAGCTCAAGATCACCGTGTTGACGTGTTGTTGTCGGGTTGTTTTACAGCACACTGTGAACAGAAGTGTTTGTACGGGAGTCGCTGTGTTCAGCCAAACGTTTGTGCCTGCCGCAATGGTTATGCAGGCTCTCTTTGTTCCCAGAAGGTAAGACCAGCTTGAAAAAAACTGTCCAAATAAAGTTCTATGTGTAAAACTTTATACACTGAAAATAGAATAAAGATAATACAATAATGGTAAATTGACTAAATAATACAATAAACAGTAACCGAAAGAATACATTATGTACAAATATGAGAAACCTTCTGTTAGTAAAATCAACAAGAAAGAAATGTGTGTGTGTGTGTGTGTGTGTGTGTGTGTGTGTGTGTGCGCGCGCGCATGTGTGTGCTCGTATGTGTGCTTGTGTGTGTGCGTGTGTGTGTCTGTGTCTTTTTCAGGTTTCCATTTCCAAAGGCTGACTGGATAAAATCTGATCAACTAAATAAACTCCTAACCTCCTGTCAACCCAAACCAGATAGCATACCTCTTACAACATCACTTCAGTCCCTAAATTATAAAACAAAGTAATTGTAAAATCCCGAAGATACTGTACACTGATTAGAAGCCTGAAGATGCCATTTTGTTTATATTGTTATATATAATAATAACATGACATATAACATTTTTATTGTATTGGTTTGTCATTAAAAGGCAATTAGTCTTTGTATTTCATATACAGCCTTTAGTGCTATAGTGACATAAATCAGTCACTTTAGAACTATAGAACAAAGTACACTATGAATCAGGTCATACAATTTAAAACCAAACATCTGTGTTGAGTATTTATTTATTTGTTTTTTTATGTCTGTATTCCTGATGTTTTATGTTGTATATATCTCAATGACTGTATCTTAAATGTCATAATAAAACTATGTTGTACTCGTTGTGTACTAAAAAATACGTATTTTATTCTTGTTTATTAAGTACAGTATTAATCTTAATGCACAAATGGAGCAGCTGCAATAAACGGCTGTGGTCCATAAGCTGTATAAAAACCCAGGGCAACATTCCTTGTAGGGTCATTAATTGATGGATGGAGGGGTGGATACCAACCTAAGAATCATGCTTGAACATTAGTGCCTAACATTGTAGGCACACTCACACACATAAAAACACACAATGGTCACCCCAGAGCTCCTTCCTCTACACCCCATGAAAAAAATTATATGGAGCAGTCGCCTGCATATGAAATGCACGGAATCGTTTTGGCATTTCTGGTTCAGCTGAAGAGTTCTTCCACACTGACCAATGTTTCCGTCAAATACAGGTCTATATATTAGGCTATGTGTTGCCCTCTGGTGGCAATAACTTGCAATATAGGCGGTATTAAAAACAACATTGCCAGAGAGATTTTATTTCAGTGGAATTGAGTAGATCAGACTTAATGTAATATATTATTACGGCAACCAAGTTTAGGCTTAAAGGGGGTCAGATAGAGGTATATATAAATATCCAGCGCCAAAGACCGGACAACGCAGGGCACAGTTAAGGAAGGGTATACGCAACTGAAGCCACCTGGACTGCTCACTCATAGGAACGCATTGCAACCAGCCAAAGCATTTATTTAGAAGTCAATAGCATCACGGCATATAGCCTCCTATAAGGAGATGTAAAGCCAGCTGCCACACCTGTTATTTTTCTAAATGATCGTGTTTCTGAATGTTATTTTTACCCTTGTGATGGTACCCAAAAGTGATGATTAATCATTATTGTGTTATTAACTTCTTTACCTGGAAAAATTAATACGCATTCAAAAATGTGCCATAGGCATATTAAACCAATGCAGTATACCCTATATGTGCAAATTACATTAAAAGGTAAAATATAATATATTAAAAACAATAAGACATAAGAAAATATATAAGAAATGATTACGCCTATATATTGCGCCTATATTATTCAATAAACAGGGTTGGACGTTTGGCTGCATTGCTTTGGACACGCGCGCAGGTGTCTTAAATGTAAACCATGACAACTGACTGACTGGTTGGTTTATATTATTTGTGACACACTGCAGGGAACACAGTAGCCTGAGTTTAATATCTAAATATAATTTACATAGTCGTTCATTGACGTTATAGCTTTGTGCACGCGCTTAACAATACGGAATGGGACAATAATCAGTTGTTTGATCCATATGGACGGTATCCTGCCAGTCCTTCATGGACTGTGATGTGACCTGACTGTCAAAGCATCCAGGGCGAACCGAACTGAGGAGGGGGTATATTTAAACCTGTAGCCCCCAGACCACAACAGGTGCCCTTGTATATGCTCCACCTGTCCACCCGGCCGCCCGGGTTGCGGCGACCCAGAAAGGATCCGTCATTCAAGAAATGGCATGCTGATCTGCCAGTGGGACGAACGGTGCGAACCCCTTCGGTTACCGGATCGGCGGCAGCTGCTCGCTCCAGGTGCTATTTTCACTCTAGCATAAAGTGATGGGCAGCCGCCGCCCGCCCGCGCTCCTGGTGGTACTGTCTGAACCGCGGGCAACAGTCAGCCAGAACCACCATGAAGTCCACAGGGAGCGACAGGGGCGCGCAGAACGACGGCTTCCCGTCCGATCTCGAAGACCTGGACAGTGGCAGCGAGAGCTCCTCCGACGACAAGTCAACGGGCGGCGGCTGCAGCCCGCGCTGCGTGGAGGGTCCCCCGTCCCGCAACGCTCCCGCGCGGAGACGGGCGCGCAACGACACCAGGCGTGTGGATGGAATCAGCAAACAGAGGCAGGCGGCCAACGCGCGGGAGAGGGATCGGACGCACAGCGTAAATACAGCGTTCACTGCTCTGCGCACACTCATTCCCACCGAACCGGCCGAACGGAAGCTGTCCAAGATTGAGACGCTGCGCCTGGCATCCAGCTACATCTCCCACCTGGCTAACGTCCTGCTTCTGAGCGACGAGTGCCGGGACGGTCAGCCATGCCTGAGGTACCAGAGCCTTCTGCAGAGCGGATCCTCACTACGACCCATATGTACGTTCTGTCTGAGCAACCAGAGGAAGGTGGTGAGTAGTTTAGCCGACCTCTCGTGGACTGGTTATGAAGAGTAGCCTCCATAACTTAACATATACAAATCTTACTGCCATATGTGGGTTTGTGTACCACACAGGCTTTATGTGGTAAATTATGTTTTGCCTTTCCAGCTCAGGGATGGAGGGAAGCACTCCGCTGCCGTTTGACTTGGATGCGCAATGGCAAGATGACGCAGCGACGCATGCCAAGTCCCACTTTTAATGTTTACATGTAGACGTATATAATGCGTGATAGCCTACATCAGTTAAACTGTGTTACTTTGTATATATTTGCAAATTACTAGAAGGAAATTAACACTGTAATGCACTTTTCTGTTCGCGTGCGTCTGCTCCACTATGTTTTGTCAGGTCTTGTAACCTGAGCCGATGTGTAAAGTTGCACCTGACAGGGGTCTATTTTGGTAGCAGAAACAGTAAGCCTTCCAAGTCCAAGTACTAAATAAAACGCCAGTCACATGATGGTAACTGAAAACCGGCCATCGGTCAGCGGCGGCTGTCAATCGGGCACTCTCCGGGAGACACAGGTCACAGACCTGAACCAGACATGTCACCCCGTGCGACCTTCAAGAGTCCAGCTGGGGGAAATTAATTTGGGGAGGCAAATATGAAAATGGTTTTC
Organism: Amblyopsis hoosieri; assembly: GCA_027564755.1. Taxonomy (NCBI): domain Eukaryota; kingdom Metazoa; phylum Chordata; class Actinopteri; order Percopsiformes; family Amblyopsidae; genus Amblyopsis; species Amblyopsis hoosieri. Next base: position 7,654 of record JAODUE010002710.1, read on the forward strand.
AGTTAGGCGACAAAGGCCGTCACAACTCTAAAGGTGATTATAACGATGATAATAATAATTTGTGATTTGGCTAGACGCTAGGACTATAGGCCTACTAAATATAGCCATACCGACTCCAGTTATATACAAAATGGGCATAGGCCTACAAGACCCTTGCAGTTAGTCTACTTAAAAATATGTTTTACAATACAATATCGGTTTTACCAAGTAGAGAATCCATAGCATGCAATAAAAAGAAAATCGAATTGGAAAAAAAAGCATTGCATTTGATTCAAATGTAACAGGCAATATATTGCATCTTATGGCAAATCAGTGCCATAAGATGACATTCACTTTTTTAAAGGGCTACAGCAAACGTATTAGAAATAAGTGAGCTTTTAGCTTTTTTATTCTTTTTTTTTCACTTGCTTAAAAAAAAAAGCTAATATTTCAAATCAGACAGATTACCACCTCTTGTCAAGATGAATATTTTACATGTGGTTTACATAGTTTGAAATGTTTACTTTTGCATTCATTGCACAAAATGTAGTATCAATTTAAAAAAATACTGTGTGCACAATAAATGTTGAATGTGGATTGTTTTATGTGCAAACTTCAAAATGCACATTTGCCTATAAATTTTGTAAATGTAATAAACATTTGACCATCTAGACACATTGAAACTTACCGCAATAATTGGATGGACAATATTTTTATATTACATTTTTTATTTGTCCAAAACAACAGCCTTATCTGAGACATTGTTGCACACTACCTCAAATGTATTACCAAACAATATGAAGGCCTACCTCCAAATCTATTCTAATGTGTAACATTATTGTAGAGATGATGTACTTGAATACATGCAATTGTATCCTTTGCACTTGGCGATTAATAAGCTGCTAGAAAATATAGTATTTTTGTACAATAAAATTCAGAATAAAAAATTTATCGTACTATTATTGTTTTATCCTGCTAACATTAAAATGCATAACGGTAGGTGCCATGCATTATGACTACCACATTGGTGGTGCACATTCATAATATAGTCCTATTGAATATATTTTATAAGAATATATTATTAGAATATGAATGATCTTATAAGGCAGACACCAAGTAAACACAACACACTTGGGGTTACCGCACAACATAAGCAGGAGAGTAGCCTATGAATAGCTTTATTACCTGAAAATGTAAACAGACGTCAGAGAGGGATCAAGGCACACCAGTTGAGAACCACTCATAGCTAACCGCTTAGACTATGCCAAAATTACATGGTGGCCAGCATGTAGCCATGTCAATTATGGTGTCAACATTAGCATTAGAGCAAAACAGAGGCTTACAAAATAGACTCCATGTGGTGGGATATTCCTAAGCGTCAGCTTCTCACCCGCTCGAGTAGCCTCTTCATGCTGTGTTGTGCGTGCAATACATGATTCACTGAATACAGGGGCCTACTTGCTCGAGCGTGAAAATATAACAAGATTTTCTTTATGTTCGCAGGGAAAATGCCATTAAATATGAATATGAATAAATATCAAGATTGGTGTGAGTACTTAACATGTAAATTATAGTAGACTATGCAGCAGTAGTGAGCAGTAGAGAGCGAAAAGGCGAGAATGTTTACTAGACTGTTACTACTTGTAGGCCCAGCAGGTGGGGGTGAGGAGCAATGCGCGGGAGCTGTCCATGGTGCTGAAACGATGGTCTAACCTGCTATATGGAAGGGAGGTCGGGGTAGTTTACAATATCTTGCCATTCCACTCTTTTTTCGCCTATAGCTCTTATTGCAACGCTCAAATACATCAGCTTCAACATAATATGTTATATTAAATTATGTTATATTATCTATTGTGTATATTATATAGGCCTATGTTCTACCACATTCAATAGTAATTTTTTTCACTGCCACCTCTACTACCAGTACTTCTGGCATGACAATTAGTTTTCTTTTGGCATTTAAAATATTTGTCAATATAGCAGCAAACATTTTCTACATAAAGACAGACATACTGGAGTTTCTGCATCTTAATCAGAGAATGACCCTGCCTTTGTGTGTTGTAACCTGAGCTCCTGTTGATGTAGCCAGGGCACTTTTTCAGCAAGCGAGTTTAGTGAAAACTCTGAGTTTGTTAACTTTGAAATGACGGAAACTCTGAGTTTTCAGTTTCAGAAAGATAACTCCATGGCAACTGACTATGTGAACCTAACCTGCTCGCTAGCAGGTTTTCTTTAACAAACCCTGAGTTTCCCTCCTCCCTTCCACTGAGCCGAAGCCGCTGGACTTAAGTTGATGTCAGTGATGTCGCCAGGGACGTCGCTAGTTTGATAGAACGTACTTTTATCATAGGCTATTTTTAACAAGTAGGCAATAAAATCTAACAATAGGCTAGTTATTTTTGGTCATGATTGGCTAAAATCTTAGTCTTAAAGGCCTAATGTAGTTTGCGGTATCACTTATTTGACATCTCACTGAGTATTCTCTCAGTATAAAGTAATTAGACCTATATCCTCTCTGTTCCCATCATCCAGCACCAACAAAATAAGACAAGAAAGCCTAATAGCTTAACTACATGCTGTAGCCCTTCAAAATATATTGGGTTCATAGAGAACACATACTGATAGTCTAAAATGTAATACCACAAATAAATAAATTGCAGTTCCTTAACCATGAGGCCTATATACACACTTCTGTTCTCTGATAGGGCAGACGTTATTGAATGTGAATACATTATAAGCAACCCGATTTATATTACCATTGCAGAGTATAGAGATGAAAACAGTCAAGCTTTTATATTTCATTTCGCTACTAAATCTACTGGCTTTTAGAGTAAAAAAAAATCACGTTGGAATGATGCAGTTGCAGTCCCAAACCTCTAACAAAAGCCCAACATCGGAATATTTCCTGTGCAAAGGTTGATTCCAATAGAGTGCAGAGCAGATAAAGAGAGGTTTTATTAGAGGCATGTCAGGCAGAATCTCTACTTATGCCATTTTGGCACATTTGAAATATCGCATACCAAAATTTACCACTATTTGTGTTAAGAGTTATACCGTTGGAATTCGTATATGGGCTTTCATATGATATGTGGCATGTGCAGGTAGCATGAAGTAGCAGAATTAACAAACAAAGCAATAACAAAAACACATGCACGTTTAGATGCAGAACTGAAATAATTAGTTTTTAGTAGTTTCTTCTCTTGAAGTGGATGTGCAGAATACCTATGTTGCTTTATTTTTAGCATGATCTTGTATCGTGTGGGTAGTGATATGCGCTGTTGCTCCCGGCCCTGGGGGCTCTCATTCCCAAGAGGTTTTAAACTATATTCAAATCACACTAAAGAAATAACACTGTGGGGAATGGGAAGGGGCTTAGTGCACTCAATTTTTAGACTTGCTTTTGAGAGAGAGAGGTTTGCTTTCTCCAATGTATGCTTTACCTAAGTAACTTCCCACAGGCTGAACACAGTAGGAACATTTTCTGCTATTAAGCATGTTAAGTTTTCATTTTCTTGGCGGTCGCCATATTGCAGCGTATCTGAGCTCCACTGATAATGGCTTTGTATAGTTTTCATGCACACGCTTAACTCAAGAATAAACATACTCCGATTTGACAAAACTTACTCTAGCTGTTCTGGAAGTGATCTCAGTTGGCCAACTTAATTTCAGTGCCTGTTTGTGCTGTGAACAATCTGTTTTTTAAAAGACAATCTCATTTGTCTTGAAATGGTTCTTTCTCTTTCTATCAAAACCCAAGTGGGTTTTTTTTATCACATAGCAATACGGGTTAATTAACTAATTCAATAAAGACCAGACAGCACTTTACATTACATATGATGTTTAGAAACTGACTTAAGTGGAGCAGTTTATAAAGAAAGTGTATTGTAAATAATGTTTTTAAGTGGGCAAAAAATTGCAGTGTACACAGATTGAGACATTCACACAGGTCAACATACATAGCATAAGTTTGCTA
>JAODUE010002711.1:0-11605 GCA_027564755.1 Amblyopsis hoosieri
GTGGCCATCCTAAGGCACACCTGTGCAATACTCATGCTGTCTGATCTGCATCTTGATGTCCGACACCTGTGAGGTGGATGGATTATCTCGGCAAAGGAGAAGTGCTCACTAACACAGATTTAGACAGATTTGTGAACTATATTTGAGAGAAATAGGACTTTTGTGTACATAGAGAAAGTATTAGATCTTTGAGTTCAGCTCATGATGAATGGGGACAAAAACAAAAGTTGTGTTTATAATTTTGTTCAGTGTGTATGTATAATTGTATAATTTTATATAAATATAAGATATATATATATAATTATAAATATGTAAAAATGTGCAATGGCACACAATCTTTCCCAGTGCTGCTGTGTATAGGCTACAGTATAGCAATTGTACTGGCCAGTGCCTGATGTTGTCACATGCTAATATATGCTAATGCATACTATAGCATACGGTACCTCACCTGCCTGCATCGCCACAGGAAGCCCAGCAGGTCCCTGTGCCGCAGCTCCTCCACCGCCATCACCAGGGGTGACTGCACCGAGACCACACCCACCAGAGCAGGCAGGAAGGGGTGTGGCCCCAGAGCGGACAGAAAGGAGGCGAAGCCCAGGAAGTGCTGCCTGTCAATGTCATTGGTATCTGTTTGTACAGTGAGAGTCACAGTAGCCCTTGAATGTATTTGTATACAGTGGTTCCCAACCTTTTTCCCTTGGAGCCCCCCCACTTGAAAAGTGTGGCTCTTTAGCCTTGGCAAATATCAGCCAACATTCAAATGATCCCTACGTGGCTTTTTGTAAATAACTGGCTACTCTTTAAGAAGAATTAGCCTACTGATGTTTTTGCCATAAAGCTATTGTTTTTAGATTGCCTTTGCATTGCATGTGATCATTAATAACATTTTAAAATGTATACATTTTACAATTCAGTTATAGTCAAACATTTTAATGCATGTTGGATCTCAAAGCAAAGCGCCCCCCTTCCCTGTGAACTCTACCGCCCCCCTTAGAGTGTGGACCCCAGTTTGGGAATCACTGATATACAGGTAAGAGCTATATATCGTTAGTGTGTGAGAAATGCCAGGCGATCAAATGCTCTGTGGGAATATATGCTCTGACCGATATTCCCTGCCTGAATAATGTGAATACCCACATTTTCTGACCAACCAGGGCCTATTTCCCCTGATTCCATATTTAGCTAGCTATTGTTGCAACTCTCAAATCCCACTTACAGCAGCTTTAACTTTAAGTCAGAGTGAAGCAGTAGGAACATGATCTGAAATGATATGGCACTTAATTTTCCTGAGGGTAACTTTAGCTGGAAAAAGGAATGACTCCTTTGTGTGGCTTGAGATATGGAAAGATAAGCCATAAAAGCCTATATTTCTGTTAATATACCTTTAAGAACCCTTAGGATAACTTCTCTTTTGTCCAGACGGGCTCTGTGGAGAGTGAACGTGTTATTAGGCTTATTGGACAACGACAGAGGCAGGGCAGTGACCTGATGAAAGGCTCCATTCTGCCACTCGCTGGCCACCTGCAGTATTGCAGGCAGAGTAATCCTTTCATGCTTTGAGGTGTGTTGCACTGTCATAGGCAGCGCTTCATGCTCCAAAACATTGAGCTCTGGTGGAGCTGGGGATGGAAAAAAATTAAAATAAGCTGCTTATGTCAAGTATACCATTTGTTCCATTTATTTCTGTCCTGGAGGCTGAATGATGAAAGCTTTTTTATAAACCAAACATACCCAGGAATTGTGTTTGTCTGGTTTCTAGGTGTTGTAGTTTGATCCTCAGATACTCACATATTCCTCTATTTAGCTTGCATGGAAGCCAATCATCTCTGTACTTACCATCGATTCCCTGTAGGTAGCGCCGGTGGCTGTGCCTCTGGGACAGTCTGTGTATGGACCCTTGGGGGGTGTGGGCAGCTGTGCTACGCACACGTCGGCGGGGGCAGTACCTCAACACGAGCACGGTCACAAACGTGACCAGGAAGGCAAAGAGGAGGAGCGTGGGAACGACTATCACTTCTTTCTCATAGACAGTTATCACTGGAAGAGGGTTGAGAGAGAGAAAAGAGGCTCAGATATTCTATAAGAGAAGGCCTGCTCTACACTGACACCTACTGTCTTTCCTTGGTCACTACAGTCACTACTGAATAGTCTAGCACAGGTGTCTTCAACAGGGAATCTGGGCTTCCTAGGGGGTCCTCGGATGTACTGCAAACTTATTTTTTTCCAAAAATGTAAATGTCAGAAAATATACATTAACATAAATACAACCTGTGCTATAAATATATAAATCTGTCAAAAATTATTTTTGTGACTTAGTAAGTGGCAAACTTTTATACAGGGCACTATAGGCCGCCCTACATATTATTGCTGACCCGGCAACTAAATATTTGATACCACTGTGCCGTGTTTTTATCAGCCAAGGGGTCCTTGAAAAATGTTGAAGACCTCTGGTCTAGCACCAAACACTCTCACGATAGAGGTGCAGAAGGGGCAGAGGCTATGTATGGCACTACTTACCACAGACTGTGTCCCCCGTCTCACACAGACTGTCAGGCGTGGAGCTGGATGACATGCTGCGAGAAGAGCACATAGATCAGCATCCGCTCAGCAGCTATCTTAGAGATGTGAACCCAAAGCTTTAGAGTGACTCGGCATTTCTTAGGCCCATCAACAGCAAGTCAAGGGGTTGTTCAGTAAAGAATTGTGTCTGTGTGTGTATATATATAATGTATATGAACCTGGGGGGACAATGGGAATAGAAAAAACATTGTAGATTTATACACGTTATTATTCAAAATAATATTATTGTTGTTAAAAACTTGTACCCTCACCCCCAATAAATAAATCATGTCTGTCAAATAAGTCTGTCACATTTTCAGAAGCCACACTTCAACCTGTACAATTTGTTGTCACTCTTTAAAGGAAACTACAACTGCAGCACATGGACAGCTACAGTACACAGATTTCACGAGCTCAGGGTGACTTTGCATTTTTGCAACTATGGAACCTCATTAAACATGTTGGGCTAACAGTAACAGCCTGATGTCTTTTTTCTAATAGAAATTAAGTTTTCAAACAGAGAGCAACTTTGTATTTCACAGCTGACACTGATCACTTGTTCCACTGGGGTTGACTGCTATACAATTAAAGACATTTTAAAAACAAAAATTAAATAGGAAAAAAGATCTCACAAGCAATATAGAACATGATAAAAGCCATAAGGTAAAAATAATAAAATAATTCCCTGAAGGTGTATTTCCTTGATCGCTCTAGCTGGTCCTTCTCATTGTATTCTACAGACTTGCAAACAAAATGGGAGGTAAATGTATTGCTCACCAACAACAAACACAAACAAATGTGAGGTAATACATGTATTCCTCACCAAAACACGTTGACTTTTATAATGGAAATGCCTATAGATTTGTGGTGAGATGATGAAGCAAAGAACTTAAACACTGAACCGGTACTGAAGTAAACCAAATGTGAAATAGGTGAACTGTAAAAAGCCCTCAAGGGGGCTTATATACTGTATAAGCAACACCACCATCCAGACGACAAGTGAGGCTTCACTCATTTGGACAGTGTAAAAGCAAACAACCGAGGTTAACTGCTAAAGCCAACAGTCACGCTGTTGAACTCTGTCAGTGACAGTTACATTATCTGGGGTATATTTTAAAGCATTCACATGCTGAGCACAGTACCTTCCATTATGACAGCTTTTTACTGGCCTACGGTAGATAAGATTCATACTGTAGCATGCCTGGTCATTGTTTGCTTATCAAATGGACCTGTCTATCTGTCCGAACTATGACAGTGATAATTTATTTGTACATGGTGTTGTAGTTATGTAAGAGCTTTTTCTCTTAAGTACAGTCACAATGATTTTGACTGTTACGTGTAACAAAGTTATTACAAGCAGGTTAAGGTCACCAACCAAACAAAGGTTAAATATAAAAAACTATACAAAAGGTATAGATGTATTTTTTAAAGACCTATATGTAGTATAAGTATCACAACATTCCTAGAGCCATTGTAATTAGACCAGGTTGTGTACCCATTCTTTTTACGCTGTAACATTTACAGTGTAAAGAGTTGGTGCACAGCATTTTAAAATCTAAAATAAATGAACCATACCTTTTACTATGTAACACCCACAAAAGCACACATCAATCAGATTTTTCATGTAGTATATGCCCACCCATTTCCTAGGCGTGTTTGTAGTTTCTGCTATTCCAGTATAAAGATGATCTATTGTCATTCTCTCCAATGGAATGTTGTCATCTGCATGCATTATTTTTCTTCCATGTAATATTATCTGTCAAACAAGCACACCCATGCATTCACACACACACACACACCTTACATTCTCAAACCTCTTTCTGGTGTTGCCTAACCAGTTTTTCTGCTCTATTATGTCTCACCCAGTCTGTGTCCCTATGAAAATAATAAAGCTAGACTCACACCAAACCATTACAGAACACAATGCACACACACACACAAAACCAAGCTACTGTATTCAAACAAAGAACACTTGCAAGCTTTTTACCCCCATGTAAACCGAAGCAAATGTGCACATTTAAAAACATTTTCTGCGTAAACCCAACTCACATACCACATGCTCTTATGTATTTTCTATAGATGCATGTGATGCTACACACGCATACTGGAATCATTTCTATGTAGGTTAAGGTAGAGTAAGCAATGCTGGGAAAAGATTTAAACTCAAAATCTTCAGTGCTCCATCAGAAGCTCCGCCGCTTACATTGGACACCATTGCAAATACTGGGATTGTGTTCTGTGGCTCGATCCAAGCTGTTCCCATGTACAGAGCCAGGGCTGTGTAGAAACACCAGATTATTTTTCAGCACACACACACAGCATGGGCAGCAAGCAGAGCGCGAGGAGATATTTGCAGAATATTGTATATAATCACTTGCTTCCCCTTCAAAGTGGATTAACTGACATGACAAGCCTGTGTCCTCCCACTAGTTGGTCCCTACAGTACAGTATTGATGTTTTACCTTAGTCTAAGTCTCCCCAGTCCGGCTCAGGTTCACCACAAAGTCTAGGAGGTGCCCCATGTCTGCATGGGAGATGTTGCTGTATGTGCTCCTACATTGAAGAGACTCTTCCCTCTGTGTGTGTGTGTGTTCTGTTTGTGATCTATGTTTCCTGGTGTCTCTCTCTCATTGGTTAACCACACCTTCTTTTGCTTCCCCCTTGTCACCTGCGGAAATCAAATGTGACACATGTATCTGTAAATATTTCACACTGAGGGGTTTGCATTTCCTCTACTTCTAACAAAAAGAAGCTGATATACTTGTTCCAGGCTATAAGATATTCTGCAACAAATATATATATCAAACTTTAACGTGGTTTAGTTACCCAGCTGCAGCTGGCTGGATTAAAAAAAAAACACTCTTTTCACTGTTTGAGCTGTAAGGCGGGGGGGTTGGGGGGAATATCTATTTGAAGTAACTGACTGTGAATAATCATGATGTAGCACTGATTAGCTCCTCCACCCTCTTTTGTTACCTTAACTCAGGCTGCCCAGTGAAACCTTATAGCTTGTACAGCCACCTAAGAGTTTGCACTGTATATCAATAGTTTGGTGCTTACAATGGCTTTTCTTTCATGTGTTGCTCGATATTCATGCTTTAATACACCTGTACCTATTTAACAATCTAGAGATTACCATAAAAGTCAGCAGGTGCATAACAGACAGAAAGTCAGGAAGAATATGATGTTGTTTTTGGCTGTGGACTAGCTCAGAGAAGCTATTCTGTAACAGGGCTGCCACTGAAACATTAGTCCAGTCTATTGAGGTGATGTCTGACTGTTTTGATCACATTAATCAAATAATTTACATACTAATTGATAGCCTTAAACATTTGGGGAAATTAATCAATCAATGCAAAGCAATGAATGGGAAAATCAATGTGAAAAATGTTCAAATGTAAATATAAATTTTCTTTATCAATGTGTGTCAAAGAGAGAGAAAAGTTGAGTGTGAGCAAGGGATATCGTGTGTGTGTGTGTGTGTGTGTGTGTGTGTGCGTGTGCGTGTGTGTGTGTGTGTGTGTGCGCGAGCGAGCGAGAGAGAGAGAGAGAGAGCGCGCACTCACAGGGCCTGGTTACACTGAGACTCGCACACAGCCAGGCTCGGTTTATTTTTGGCTCAGTGACTGTGTGTCAATGGCCGCAGATGCATCGGATAGGAAGGCTCTTAGATACAAGCAAACCCTGGTCAGTGTGCCTGATGACACCTCTTTACCTCTCTCTGTGTGTGCTGTGGGTTTCTGCATTCACATCCTCTCTCTCTCTCTCTCCCTCTCTCTCTATATATATATATATATCTATCTATCTCTCTGTTGTCTTTACAGTCATTAATAATCCTGTGCTGCATGACGCACCTGCGTTATCTGACTGTAGTCCTATGGTGTTGTTAAAGTGTGTGTGTTTGTCTGAATGGGGGAAAGACCTGTTAGCTGATTCGTCACAACACGGTCATGTGACAGATACCTGGGTTCTATGGAACCCCTTCACCCTAGATGTTATGCACATGCACACACCCACGTTTGACCACCTGTTGGTTTACCCCAGCTGTGGTTGTCTTTCATGCACAGAGGAAGACCTGCATGTGTGAGTGCGTGCATGAGTGCCAAAGCAAAGGAAAACTGACCATGCATTTGCCGAGGCGCTAATCCCTGGCTAACACGTGGCTGAATTTAGCCGGTATCAAGTGTCCTCTGTAACATCTGTAGAACGGACAAAACAGTAAAACAACTTATTATCTTCCGGTGTGTGCAGGGCACAACGTATACTGGGTAAACTTAATGATCCCTCTGGGAAATTCATACACGTTCACATTTAACAGAGAAATACAACAGACAATATTTGCAAATGTCGCAAGAGAATGTCCTTTAGGTGAATATAGCCCACAGCAAATATATTTTGCTAAAGATAAATACATTAAATAATGTAATACATTCATAAATACTGTATGTATTACATTATTTCATGTATTTTATAGCAGAATGCATATTGTATAAATGTCTGTACTCAAAACAACCTGGTTACATATATGTTAAATGCATGTCAATCTGTCTTTTCATTTCTTTATATGGACATTTTTGTACACCTTTTTGTAAATATTTTAATATTTTTCAAAAACATGTGGCTAATTTAGCATAATTATCTCATGAAACATACTGTACTAGGATGACATAGCTGTGTACAAGCGTTGTAGCTAAACATTCAACATCTCTGGACTTTTAAATGATATTTGCCAACCATTGGTAAATTCAAAGCTGCATTTAACTTCCAATATTTACCGATATATTTTACACACATATATCATGAACATACATACCAACATATCTCCTAAACTCTGAGTCGTCCCTCTGAAGGATCCACAAGGAGTTACGGGTGATTGGCAGGTATCTAAGTGGCCATTGGTATGATACCTACAATATAGCATTCAGCAGGTCAAACCATAGAATGCAGAATGTGTGTAGAACAGATTTGTTTAGTGCCACTCGGCTGGTAGAATACTATATATGTTTGTGTATGTATCTGTACAACAGCGTATGCATTTGTGTGTATTGAGTGAATAAACTATGTGTTTGTAATTGTATTAGAGCTTTGTTTTGATGGGACTATCATAATTTGTAGTTACTGTGTCACAAGGACTGATTGGTGGCACTAGAGTAAATAGAGGGCCATGCATATACTGTACCATAGATGTAATGTTAATATTTCCCCTCACTGGACCTCAAAGGATTAAGCGGGGAATTCACACTACCGGCGGCAGCCACAACATGACATCATGAAATCATATTCATGTGTGTTGGTGCCACGGCAGGAAGCCCAAAACGCTTGCTGTGGCGGCAGGCACAGACAGAGTGACAGGAGCAAGCTGGCCACGTCCCTAAATGCTGACGAAAGTTCGACTTGGTTGAATTTTTGCCGCCCGCCTCTCACTGACAATCAGGCCAGCTTCTACATCGACCATATTTTTTTACCTGAAATGAGAATATAATGGACTAATAAGTACCTGGAACAGTACAACGTATGTTTCCAGTTACAAATATGTTTGGAGGAAGGTGTTTGATTGGCGATAGTGAAAATCTCTTCATCTGTTTGTCAATATTACTGAAATTAAAGAGTTCCTCTGAAAATAATATGTTTTTTGCATGCTTATGGAAAACTAACTATGCTGAGTGCACTAACCATGGCACAAAATCACAGTGGATTGAAACTTTGGCTTAATGCTGCGGTGGGCCGTCAGTAGTGTGAACGCCACTTAAGAGCAAGGGTACAGTAGACGTGCCTGGCTCCGCCCCACTGTTGCTCTCAAATCAATTTATTTAGCTGAGATTATAGTCTGGAAACCCTGTTCGCATTAGCGTTTTCACATCCACCCTGATACAGTACACAGCCACACAGCCACCAGGCTACAGTAGGTACCCCCAACCCTGAGTAACAATGAAGACATGTGGCTTGGATGGCTGTCAGTCATTTAGAGAATGTATGTAGTTAAATCACCTTCTATTTTAGAAGACCTTCATATGAATGCGTCTTACTACTGTACACATAACCGTATAGAACAGAATGCAAAAGTACAAAAAGGACATAATAATACACATATAGACATAATAACAAGGAGAAGCTATGTTACATTCACAATATGTGTCTGTTTCAGGGGTATTGTATTGTGTAGCAATACTTTATTAGCCTGACTCCAACGTTTTTGCATTAGTGTTTTTACTGCTGGTGGTCCAATTAGGGTGGGGTAGTGAGATAATGTTGAAGTCAAGCGTGTTTCTAAATGTTGGTAGAGCTAGAAGAGGCGATCAAAACAGTTTTAGCAATGCCAATTGGTTCAGCACTGTCCAATAGTTTCAAAATTCCCAGCTACGCCTCGCAGGAAGACTGTGGGCCCCCAGCCCAGCCGGTCTAGTTCCTTGCTAAATCTGCACCTCAGTGGGCTAGCTTCAGGTTTGCTAGCATCATGCTAAGCCATCCACTTGAGTCAGCTAGCATCAGGCCCGGTAGCCCCAGCCAGATACTCTCATCCAGTCTCCTTGCTGGTGAAATCTTGCCTTTACACGGCAAAATATGGCTCAAGGCGACCTCAGGCCTTTCAGAAGGCCTCTCCGCTTGCTGTGGAGGTCCAGGTTTCAGTCTCAGTGTCTCTGCAGCTGGAAGTAGTGACCCCTGCACCTGCGCCTTGCACCCTGAGCCCGTGCGCTCCAGACCCACCTACTGCCCCTGTTACCACCAAGCCACAGAAATCCCCAGGGCCCGCTGCCCGCTTGCTACCAGGCTGCGGGTCTTGGCTTTGTGTCCAAATCTCTGTCTGGCTGTGTGTTCTAGTCACCCCTCTGAAGTTCCCCAGGCGTGCTTCTCTGCATCTTGGGGGGTTGGGTCCCCACCGCAGGCCCACCTGTCTGCCCTTTGGGTCATCCTCCCGAGCCCCGGCTCACCGGTCTGTCTGAAGGGATAGGGGTATGGGTTCTGTGACAGTCTGTTGTCTACCCGGTGTCTTGTTCCACTCCATGTTTTCCCTGTGTTCCATGTGATGTGTTTGTGAGTCCTGCGATTGAGTGCAACACTGACTCCCAGAATTACGTTTTAAAATATGTAAATATGTAAATTTTTCTATAAAATTATGCAGTGCACATTTTTGTGTGTGCAGGTAAGCAGCATAGCGCTGATTGGGAGATCATAGGATTGTATATAGACGTGCATTCTGGTATGGGCAGGCCACTCCTGCTTGGGACAGTATGCCAGACTATATCACACTGGTGTTGTGGGCAGGGCATAAACCCAACCTGTCAGCCTGTTGTGGTAGCAAGCTCAGTTAGAATGGCTAATGGAATATTCGAGCAGTAATGGAATATAAAATGAAAACACATTTAACATTTTTTTTTAGCATAGTGTGTCTATTACACATAATCTTTAATAGATTTTAAGATTAGAAAGTGGTATTTGGACCAACCTTTTATTGCATTTATAATAAGCAATTGTTATAAATATAGAGCTCGACTACTTGGAGTGGGTGCGTGTGATGATTAGTCACAATTCAGAAATGATGTCACACTTGGGGCAAATCTGACTACCGTGTTTTGAGAAAAAGTAATTTTGTCTAAATGACATGAGTCCAGTCCCTTCAGACAACGCAGTGACCAGAGGTTAGGTGTAAAATAGATAGACAGTAACAGCTATGCTTTACCATTCGCACAGCTGGACTGGCATTGCAGGCAGTTGACAATCTTGACCCATCTCATTTGTCCAATGTCCTCATAGTCAAGTTATCCATGGCCAGGAAGACCTTTGGAAGGACAGAAAAAAAAGTTAGTAAAGAGTTAAGATTACAGGTAGAGGGGGAACGCAGGAAATGGGTGTGAAGAGATCAAATTACAATGATGTCATTCAGCAGAATTGCAGTCATTACAATCCCTAGTGTTAAGGAGCAGTTGGGCTTAGAAATCTTGCTCAAATGTGTTTTACATAAGGGTTAGATACAGATACAGATCAAGTCTATGACCTTTCAGTTGGAGTCAACACAACCTAACCACAAAACTATCCTGCCATATAACTCGATAGGTGAGACAGAGATGTAAGGATGTCTAACGCTGAATCTTAGGACACACCAGGTCTAAATTTAACCTAGAGTAGAGTTTCACTGTTAAAGGGAACTTGTTTGAGAGAGCAAGAGAAAATTAAGACAGAGAAGGTGTTTGTAGGAGAGAGCTTTAGGAGGAAAGAAAGGAAACAGTGGGAGGAAGCAGAGGGATAAAAAATACAATGGGATGATAGACAAATAGGAGAGGAAAACTTAAGGAATAAAAAAATAAAAAAAGATAAATGGGTGGAAGGCTAATGGCAGACAAGGAAGGATAGCTTGTAATATGTAACAAAGTAGGACATTAAGTCTAAATAAAACATGATAAAACCGATCCATCAACAAATCTGCAGACACAGCTGATACAACTGTGTTATCATAACAAGGGATATTAACATTCATGTAGACAATAAAATGGATAATGCCAAAGAACTTAAACAGCATATAGAAGAACCTACACATGACAGAGGCCATACTTTAGATTTAGTTATCTCTAAAGGACTCTGTGTCTTTTGTTGTGGTGAAAGATCTAGCTTTATCTGATCACTTCTGTGTCTTCCTTGATGTGCTGACTATGCCGAAAGTTCAGATTAATTCCATCTCCACTATAAAAAGGTGTATAAATGAAAGTACTACTATGCACTTTATGGAAGCTATAGCTATGTATGTCACCAACCACACGTGCAATGGATGCTGATATATCCCTTAATGCATCTAACTTAAACATTAAACATATCCAGTGTAATGGATTGTGTTGCACCGGTAAAGGTCAAGAACATTCTGAGCAAACAGAAGGCCCTATGGAAATACCATTGCTGTAAAAACCCTGAAAAGAAGATACAGGAAAACTGTATGCAAATGGAGAAAAAAATATCTCCAAATCCACTGTGACCTCTATTGTCACAGTCTGTCAAGGAGCCGGAGTCAGATGCAGGGAAAAATCAAAAGTTCCTTTAATTACCTTGGATTGGTATT
>JAODUE010002713.1:0-11604 GCA_027564755.1 Amblyopsis hoosieri
CTTGACCGTTTGGTACGTAAGAAGTGCCCATCAAGCCAATCCAACTTGTGGGAGGTGCTTCAGGAAGCGTGGGGTGACATTTCTTCAGATTACCTCAACAAAATGACAGCTAGAATGCCAAATGTCTGCAAGGCTGTAATTGCTGCAAATAGAGGATTCTTTGACAAAAGCAAAGTTTGAGGGACAAAATAATTATTTTAAATAAAAATAATTATTTCTAACCTCGTCAATGTCTTGACTATATTATCTATTCATTTTGCAACTCATTTGGTGAATAAAAGTGTGAGTTTTCATGGAAAACATGAAATTGTCTGGGTGACCCCAAACTTTTGAACGGTAGTGTGTATATATATATATATTTTTTTTTTTATAATATTGCGACCCCTCTTGTGCACATGGTTTTTGGGGGGCCAAATTTGCATTACAGCTTCCATCTCTGAACATCTCTGGTGTGCTTGCCTCCGCTAGGTCCACCCAGACAAGAATAAGCACCCTCGAGCCGGAGAGGCCTTCAAAGTTCTACGGGCCGCCTGGGACATTGTTAGCCACCCCGAAACGCGGCGCGAGTATGAGCTGTGAGTATCCTAGATAACAGCGTGCATGCCTAAGTGAGGGGAAAAAAACGTATGCTGCAATCCCTTGTACTCTGGGGGATGCGGGGGGGCCTCCGACACTTGACAAGTCATCTGGCCAGAGTTTGCTGACATAAACACACCTAACCTGGTCAAAGTAATATGGCGGCGTATGCAGTTCATAAGCAGAATACGTTTTCATCAGTTGTTATGTTATGGAACATCTTTGCAAGCGTGCGGAAGCCTACAAGCCTACTTCTCCCATCTCTTATAAAGTGTGTGAATGTGAGTTTAGAGATTTCTGGAGGCCATATAAACAACAGTTCTATTTAATTTCTACTGACCACCAGAGGGCACCTGGATGTTCATCACACATGTGCAGGTCGAGTGTTTGTATCAACAAGGTCACCTGGGTGACGTGTGACCCCCACCCCGGTACTAAAGGCACGTTCACCCAGTACGTGACCTCTTGGCAATCTTCTCCCGAGAAGTCCGAGTGACTGCCAAGCTCTGGCGGTCATTTGAAATTCATAGAAACGCGCATATATATATATATATATATATGTGTGTAATATCGTTTATTCTGCGGGCGTCAATGTTTTCCCATGCAGGTGCATTTAGAAGTCAGGAATACAGACTAGGAAATATCGACTTGACTTTGAATGGATTGCAGCATTAGACCTTATCAGCATGCTGCGTTTCTTCTTCAAGCATGTATTATAGTCATAACTAAGCCATTATCATAATCATACACTAACGAAGCCGCTTCCCTCACAGCAAGCGCATGGCAGCGACCGAGCTCTCCAAGTCTATGAACGACTTCTTCACCAAGCTGCAGGAGGACCTGAAGGAAGCCATGAACACTATGATGTGTACCAAATGTGAAGGCAAGCACAAGTATGTCAACCCCACTGGCCCCCACTGTCGCTAGAATGCATCCCCAGTACACGCGTGCGCTTCAGCCCAAGTGCACATCAGTACACACACATGCGCACTTAAGTACACAGTAGTAGTGATGGAACGGTATATCGATGGCGATCATAGCAACACCTCAATACCGTTGTGCACACACAGCACAGCAATTATGGATCGTGGAGCCTCAAAACCGTTCCCAGAAGTTGGCCGCAAATACTAAAAGTACCCTATACATTATATCGTTGATGTAAAACGATGCATATATTGACTACTGATTACCAAAAATGTCAGTTATATATCTGTATTCATCGATTAAAATTGCCCACCGAGCACTTCCAGGAACTGTTTTGCGTCTTCGTGAACCTTTGTTGGAGCGACTCTCTTCAACATGGCTCTGGTGGCATCTCTCCCTGCAGGAGGTTCGAGATGGACCGGGAGCCTTCTGAGGCTCGGTTCTGTGCCGAGTGCAACCGCTGCCACAGCGCTGAGGAGGGGGACCTGTGGGCGGAATCCAGCATGTTGGGCCTGCGAATCACATACTTCGCCTGTATGGATGGCAAGGTGTACGATATTACAGGTAAGGGACTGTGCTGTGATTGGGTTAACGGGACCCCTACAGCTGAGACTGGCTTCTGGAGGAAATGTGAAGGTTTAAGCAATCATAGCCATGGTGCCCATTTTTACAAACATACTCTCTGATTAATACAGCCGCAGAGAAAATTAAGATACCATTGCAGCAGTTTCTCAGATTTCTACTTCTACATTTTAAATGTATTACTTGCGTGTACATTTTTTTTTAAATTTGTGTGTGTGTTTTTTTACACTTTTACACAGGCTGTCCAGTACTGTGTATAATATTTGACCTAGCATGGCTGCCCCTCTGGTTGTGTGATGCAACTGCAGTCTCCTGTGTGTTTTTGAAAGCTTGAAGGTTATATATACCCCATTATTTAAGTAGGCAAAAAAGACAAATTTAGATGAAAATCTCTTTTACAAGAAAGACCTGGCCGAGTGTATGCATAGCTTTAGCGCCGGTGGTACATGACATGCTGTTGGTTTCACTCATCGGAGGAGAAAGTACATTTATTTGTAGTTGTTAGTGTTTATTGTAGTTTATTTGTTTCACAGTTGGCAGGTTGGTGATTGTTGTTGTTTACTCTTTCAGAGTGGGCAGGTTGTCAGAGAATAGCCATCTCTCCCGACACACACCGTGTGCCCTATCACATCTCCTTCGGTTCCAAGAACAACAGCGGCCCCTCACGACAGCGGTACTTTCTCTGTGTGTGTGTGTGTGTGTGTGTGTGTGTGTGTGTGTGTGTGTGTGTGTGTGTGTGTGTTTAACATGCAGCTAAATATGTGAATTTTGTCGATATTAAATGTACAGTAAGAAAGTAATTCAGCAGAAAGCGTTTTGATCGGTCGGGTGAAACATCTTGTAGCCGATCAGTCACGTAGTGTGAATCACACAACGACGTCAAGACACGTGATTACAAGAGAAAGTGTGTGCTGCACATCCATCTAGCCACTTCAAAAGTCTCATGAGGCACACGGCGTTTCTTTCTTTTAACTTTTATATAGGAACGTTTTCTAACAATTTACAACGCAACCCTTAGTCCAGCATCCATGTTTGTACTTACTCAGACTGTATGTTCTCAAACATTCGCAGTAATCTCAAAGCAAACGGAGAACTGTTTGCTATTTTTAACTAGCATGGCTCCACACGACTATTGCTCACAGCTCAAATGTAGCCATGGTTAGCCTGGGCGCTTTACCGTTCACACAGCTATCCTGGATGGCAGATTAATCAGCGACCAGTGCGACGACGTTGAAGTCGAGCATTTGTTTAGATTTGAGCTCGAATTTAGCAAGTGTTCTTGAAAATGACTAACCCTGCCTTTAACCCATTTAACCATGTGGTTGCAGTGACGTAAGACACCTGCCTATACTGTCTTCTTAAATAGCTGCCCGGGGTGTTTCAAAGATGGCTGCAAGTGGCTAGACTTGCCTATAAGGACTTTGACCTCACCCCCCCTCACCCCTCCCCTTTCCTCTCGTCTCCAGGGTTCCCTCAGAGCACGCCGCTGCCCCCGGCAACCCCGCCGACCTGCAGGACTTCTTCAACCGCATCTTCCAGGGGGGCCCCGCTGCCGACATGGCCCCCAACGGGGGGTTCTTCCCGCCGGGCCCTCTGCACCATCCCCCGCCATCCGCCGCGGTGCCCCCTTTCTCCCCTCCCCCGCCTCCCCAGACTGGGATGTTCTTCGGCCCGGGCGCCCCCCACCGGCCAGACCCCGGCGAGCCGTGGGCCGAGAGCGGCAAAGCCCCCTCCCGGCGGAGGAAGAAGGTCCGCAAACCCTTCCAGAGGTGAAGGAGGGCCATCTTTTTATTCAAACTTTTTTTTTCTCTCTCTTTCTCCTTTCTTCCTTGTACTCGGGTATCACCATAGCAACACAGGGACGCACACAACAACAATGGCCGATGTTCGCCTCCTCCTGCATGCCTCTGGGCGTGTTGAGATCTGCCTGGTGGAACTCAGGAAGATGGATGCGGGTTAGGCCGCCGTTGTGACCACCAGGAGCCAATGGAGAGAGGCTTGTTTGCTTGTCGGAGGGGTTGAGAGGAGACGGTGGTGATCTCCGTAAAAACGAACGGCTGTAGCCATGGCAGCGAATTGTTTCTGACTGCTGCAATGGAAGATATTTTCTTGTCTTAAATTTCCTGCCAAATCTTTCATAGCATGCTTGATTTATTCACTTGCATTTACTGTTTTCGCCCGCTAACTCGTGAGAGTTGTTTGTGAGGTGTTAATTTAGTCAAGGCCGACGGTTAAGACCGTGTGACTGTTGTAGAGAGGGAAGGAATAACAGGATCAAAACATTGAAGATGTCGGCAGATTCACTTAATGCATTTTTCCAATTTGACATCAGCCCCACTCGTTTGTCCCAAGTCACTTCTTTTCTGGGGAGCATTGCATGCACGTGTGATCTCAGCTAGTGAGCTAGCTTGCTAATGTTCACCAACATGCCGGTATACAGCAGGTTTGGTTTCCAAACTGAAGTGGCATCATTGAGTTTCTGTTTCATTTGTCACCATTTTAAATGGATTAATTTGGACATTCTCTACAAAGCAATTGTTTCCATAATACGGTAGTCTGCGAAGGACATTGGCAGGATCTGAATAGTTGTAGAAATGCTGTTCTAATAGTAGCAGTTAATCCATTTTCACCCCGTTTCACGTTCTTCTGCAGTCAGCCCAGTTTTGGTCACAACTGGCCCTTTTATTTATTTTGACTGTAATCGATATTAAAGTTATTGGCATCTGATTTGGTTCCCAAAGAATCAAAATGTGTTTCAGCTCTAATCTTTGGTCAAATAACTAGAACATTAAAAATAAATAGATTATCCTTCTATATGGAAATTCCACCAGAATAAAGCTCTTGTCAATGTGCCCAGAACAGCCCAATTGATATTTTGTGTTCTAAAAAAAGAAGTAAGAACTGTGATCACGTCAGATTCTAGTGTGTTTATTGTCATGGGGAAATGTAGTGATGGGGCACTATGTTAATGTACGCTTGCTATTCCGGTTTCCACTAGCAAATAAATGAATGCAGTTATTGAGTACCTGAGTGCCATGATAAAGTACAGCTAAAATGTAATTCTGTAGAAAGGCACCAGTGTGGATTGTTCCCATTGGTCAGTCGCTATGTCACTTATGTTTTGTTTTTTGTTTAATTCGATATCTGACTATAATTGAAGAAACTGAATCCGACATAAGTTAAGAAAATGTTTATTTGCTACAATATTGATAGAGGTTTAACAATTCTCAATTAGTTTTCAAGTTCTTTAGTTGTCAGTTATGTTATTTTACAGTTGACGGTTGCTAAATTTCCATAATTAACAGATCAATTTGTTAAGAACATCATCCGATAATACTGTATATACATATTATGTTTCATATGCTTCTCAGTTCATTGCAGTTACGTTATTGGATTTTAAGTATTATTGTTTGCTTTGTTTTAATACAATTTGCTAAGCTGCATTATATGCACAGAAGATGCAAATGCAGCTTTCTTTCCCTGTGATTTTGGGTCATCCTTGTGAAGAGCTGAATAATGCACCCTCTTTATGCTATATTAGTATTATTATTAATACTATTAGTATTATTGCCCACACTTGATAAGTCTTCAGTGAAAGATGGTTCTGCAGCGCAGGGTTTTAATTTGCATAGTCGGTTCATTTGCCATTCAAATGTTTGATTGCAGGTGTCACCATTGGCACATTTTTATCATAATGTTTCAGCCTCTTATCTGAAGTGCAATTTTACACATCATCCTGTTGTATCTTGTGTTAAAACAGCATGACTTGAATGTCAAAAAACGTAATCACAACTTTTCCAAACCCTTCAGTAAAAGAAATGATTATCCCACAGATGTGCTGATCTCCATGTTATACATGGTTTTTTTTTGTTAACAAATATCCTGAGCTTCAGATAAATACATTGTCTTGATGTTTCAACATCATTATTTTATGACACTAGGAGAAATATAAATTTTCAGCAGGACAGTTTCAAAATATCAAGGTCTCAGCTTTAAGAAACAATCTCATACTTTAATTTGCTGTTTGTGAAATGTTTCAAGAAGTGCATGATTGCACAACTATTGAGTTTGTTTCGCATTGTTTCACATATCGATTATGTTTCGCTTCTGGTCTCACAATAAAACAATATAATTTGTCAAGCTATACTTGCTATAGCTAAACTTGAGAAAGAACCACCATTTATTGTTTACAAATATCTATCAGAAGAAAAATATTTTGAGTGTAGCAATTCTGTTTATTACAATTCTAGGCCATTTTTGCCAAGGTGGTTTGAAGAGAGGCACTCTTGAAGAAACTTTTGTTGTTGTAGGTTTCTTTGCACAACTCTTTAAATGGATATAGGGGTTGGTCAACAAGACATCTGTGAATTATGGCAGTTCATATTTTCACAATTTAGATTTTTATAGCAGAACTGCTGTGTTGAATGTATGTTTGGTCAAATTTGGTAAAGATTATTATAATACTCCTACTCCTGTATTGCCATTCTGTGATTGTCAGGGAATGTGTGGTAGATTTAATACATTCTTCATTTATTTAATATTATTTGAGCACATTGAGGTTTATTTTTTAAATGTACTCCTCTTTTGGGTGTTTTCTTTTTCATGTTCAAGAGATATGGTGACTACTACTGTAGTTTCCTAGACATGGATATGGCTAAACCTGTTCATGTAGACTGCCCTAATGAAAAACAACTCACATATCTGGTGAAATTGTATTATTTGAAAGACAACCGGAAATGATGTTTGGTGTTAGTATGAGATTGGGAACATTGTTTATTTGTAGTAAAGCAGGAAGGGAATTTATACACAAATAGTTAAATAATTAAAAAGAAAAATATTTTTAAATAACACCAATTATGTCAACTGTGACTGATTTTGCTTGCCATCACGAAACGTTTACAGGTTTACTAAAACTAGTTTCTGGTTTAATTTATACCAGTAAAAAATAAAGGTTGCATTGTGATTGTTTCTACAGAAAATGTCCTATTTGACATAATTCTACGGTTACAGTATAATTTAATTTGAAAACTAATTTGATCAAATCCATGACAGCACCTGGATCATTGATTTTAAATTTTTAACAAGAGTATAAAACATATTCACATTTTAAACGTAATCTGACAATCATCAGATGTAATGTGCAGCAGATTTAAGCATACCTAGCAAACATACATTTACAGTTAGTGTTTTGTCATTGGGGTGAGTTGTCTGAATAGGAAACTGCAGTTTCTAACCCCCCCCCCCCCTCGGATTTCAAAATAAAAGATATTTCCTACATGCACATCTTTAGGTGTTTTATGCTCCATACACAGTAACCACCAGTTTATAATGCTTTAATTATGTCCAAGATATATATTTTTTTAAAACGGTGATGCTAGAAAATGCATTTTTACACAACATATCTATAGTACAAATTCTGTGACATGGTGGGGTGAAACCTTGATGCAGCCTATATTGTAGGATGCATACTTCACATTATTTCAATATGGTACATCTTTTACAGGTCAAACAAAAAATTACAGTATGCTGTGACTCTGCATTTTTTCAGGACTACCATTCTTTGACCTTATTAACTCAGCCATGTAAATCTATGCCAATGTTCCTATAAAAAGGAACGGTCTCAGAGTGCATATTCCCAGTTGATTTGAAATTTATCCACTTCCAGTACACATCACAAAAGGCTATGCTAGAGGTCTATATTAAAGCTACAGTAGGCTACATGGGCATTCCCCTTTTCATAATATGCATTTAAAATAGTTAAAGCAAATGCTGGCAGGTTCAGCAACTTTGAATGCAGTTTCATAACATATACCTTTTATGTAAATCTTACACTTTGCATCTGTAGTGAAGAATGACTCAACTGTCCCGCAGTGAGTTCATCATTTCTATGCACTTTTTAATGGCATACAGAGACAAAGAAGTGCAACAGTTTAAAGTTCTTACCACATCTAACTCAAATAATATCCTTAATTATTTCTTGGTGAGTTGAGTAGTAAGTAAATGTTGCTACTAAATTGACTCAAAATTAAACGGTTTGGCAAAGAAAACGTGTGGCACCAAGACACCAAACATTACTATTGCAAATATGATTTGGCCCGCGGTTGATAATGAATTACTCATTTATATTGTGCATATATTATAGCATTAAAACGCAGATACATAGTTTGTAGTCTCAGCCTCTTCCTTAGCACTACGTCACATGAGCAACTGTGATGAACGTCTGATGCATATGCCCTCCTAAGCTCGACACTTTACTCTCTGACTTCCGGGAAGTAACACTGTCGATATCCACTGGCTGTTCGCATTGTAACTCACAAGTATGTCTCAGTAATTTCGATCGAGCAGTTATTTGTTTACTCAGTTAAAATGTTCAATTTATTTTAATCAAACTAAACCGTAGCCTACACTAAACATGTGTAGGCTACGGTTTAGTTTTCCTCATTGCAAGTTTAACGCCGGACTTGGTCATTGAGTTACGTAGTTGGTCATCGTGCCTGTCAATCAACATACCTCACATGTCAAGTAGGCGGGTACTGACGCGGTTAGCCAGCGCTGTGTCCCAGACTTTCCGTAAGTAAAGGTTGGCTCTGCGAGACTACATTGTTTGTAATAATAAGAAATTACAAAGTCCACCCAATCTCCCTCAAATCTGCTTCTCCTAGAGTTAAACAAAAAAAAACCTCACGAGATCACTCCATACTGATCTTGTGAGCTTACATTTTGTCAGTGACCTATAGATATAATAAGCAACTGCACATTAAATAGCCTACAGATCCATATACCACCTTTACAGTGCCTGGCCTATACAGTAGATCGAATAACCAACTATATAGTGAATGGCCTATAGATCTAATTAGAATCTACATTTTATTACCTATATGACAAATAGCCAACTGTACACTGAATGGCTACATATAGGTCTAATATACTGTACATTGACTGGCATATACTGTAGATCTAATAACCAACTATACTGAATGGCCTATAGATCTAATAACCAACTGTAGGCCATTCTAAGTTGCTGATTAGAACTATCGGCCATTCAAGGTAGCTTTGTGAGATCCTGATCTCGCAAGCTCCAAATTTATTTTGCCGCAAGAATTAGTCTGGAACCACATAATTCAAAAAAGTATCAACTGTGTAGGGAACAATTGGTTCCCAAAATGACAACAGCATATGTCGTACATTTTGGCACACTAGCTGATTTTAAACATGCTATTTGGGTGCATTGAATGGCCTACAGATCTACTAACCAACTACACTGCATGGCCTATAGATCTAATAATAAACTGTACACTGACTGGCCTATAGATCTAATATCCAACTACACTGGCTGACCTATAGATCTAATATCCAACTACACTGCATGGCCTATAGATCTAATATCCAACTACACTGCATGGCCTATAGATCTAATATCCAACTACACTGGCTGGCCTATAGATCTAATATCCAACTACACTGCATGGCCTATAGATCTAATAATACACTGTACACTGACTGGCCTATAGATCTAATAACCAACTACACTGGCTGGCCTACAGATCTAATAAGCAACAGCATGTCCTCAGAGCATTCCGTCCAGAGCATCCAAGACGGCGTGGAGCGACGCAGGGTCCAGATATGCCACAAGGCCCCCACAGTTGGCCCAGCGATCTGCCCCCCGGCTGTCCCCCGCTCGGGGCTGGTGGTAGGTCAGTTCCGCCGGGGAGACCTCCGCCACGGACCCCTGCCGCCGCCGCCGCACCGCCGCCAGGCACTCGGCAAGGTCGGCCACGCCCCCACCGAGGGCCCGGAGGAGGGCGTGGGGCGCGCACAAGTCCCACTTGAAGGTGCTGCCCTCGGAGAGGACGTAGACATCGGCGGAGCCCTGGATCACGCGCAGCAGCTTGTATCCGGCGCCGGAGGCGTACGTCAGGCCGCCGGGCCCGCAGAGAGGGGCCAGGGCGTCCTGCACCGCCTGCTTCTCACCGGAGCTCAGGACCACCGACAGCCCCGCCCCGGGCACCGGCCCTGCAGGCCTGGAGATGGAGCAGGCTTGGACGGATCCGCACGACACGCCCCAGAAGTTCTTCCCCTTCCAGCTGTGTTGAGCACAAGCATAGATATTAGAATAATAACCACGGAGCGTTGTAATGCATTTAATTGGCAGCAAAAATAGAGCGCTTCTGGTCTCTTAAGTGGGCGCATCACCAACAGCATTGTGCTGTGGAGGCCGACGCAGGCAGCACCCAGACAGCTACATCTACCATGCATGGCCTGGAACAAAGTCAATTTACCCCCAAAACACTTTGCTGCAGAAATACCGTTGTGGCCTCAGAGTGGTCATAGGTATTGGGAATTAATGCATTAACACCACCAGAGAGAAATAATGGGCAATATCATGGTGAAACCCGTGTACCTCCCCATTGACTTGCATGGAACGCAGGGTCGTTCTGTTCTGCATAAAGGGTGAGGAGTTGCCCCCCTCCTTCCAAAAATGTAATGCAGAAGTGCCGTCCGTTGGAACCTCTCCGTTACGTTATATTATCAGTTCAGAGACGGCGGCTAGCAACATTTAAAATAGGTTCTGCATGTAGGTGGGATTTTAAAGCTAGACATTTGGTGAAGGGTGGTAGAAATGCCATAGATGTCCGTCACCTATCAGTTAGTCAAATGCTCTGGGAGAATGCATCTGCTCTGGTTGATAGCACATGCCTCTCGTAGTAGATGTTGGCCTGATTCTGTCACCAATCAGGGCCTACCCTTGTTTGGTCTGGAAATATAAGCTTGCCTCAGTTGCCTGTTTGGGAATTTTAGGAAAAACCTACTAGCTAAATAACTAACAAACATAAAAAAAATCTAGATTCTCACAAAATACTACAATATTTGTCAAGCTGTATGTATTATAGGTTATAGCATTAGCTATACTTCTGAGAAAACAACCATCCATGGTTTACAAATCTGAAGAAGAGAATACAGAGATATGGTGACTAGACAATGATTATGCTGAACGTTCCTGAAAGCTGACCTAATGCAAAATGATGGCTCACACAAATTTGTGGTGAAATTTGATTATTTAAAAAAGCAAACAGGAAACAGAGCCTTATCATTCCTTTTACTCACTAACTGCCCGCTGGGTCTTTATGGTGGAACGGCTGGTTGATGACACCCATGACTGGTTCTCCAGTGCATCGCAGGTAAACCCCGATCAGAACCAATGCACAATGCAGACCGGATGGAGACAGGTAGCCATCTCTGAGCACCTCCTCACGTCCTTCAATGTACTGGCTGGTAGCATCTAAGATGGGATATACAGATATAAACAAGGTATATAGACAGCTGGTAGCATCTAAGATGGGATATAAAGATACATCCATACATCCATCCATCCATCTTCATCCGCTTATCCAGAGTCGGGTCGCGGAGGCAGCAGCTCCAGCAGGGGACCCCAAACTTCCCTTTCTCGAGCCACATTAGCAAGCTCTGACTGGGGGATCCCGAGACGTTCCCAGGCCAGTGTGGAGATATAATCTCTCCACC
>JAODUE010002714.1:0-11603 GCA_027564755.1 Amblyopsis hoosieri
CCCCCCCCCCTCTCCCCCGCTCACTCACTCACTCACCCTCTCTCTCCCCCTCTACAGCACCCTACCCCCCTCTCTCTCTCTCTCTCTCTCTCTCCCTCTCTCTCCCTCTCTCTCTCTCTCTCTCTCTCTCTGTCTCTCACCACCTCTGTCTACGTCCTCCTCATTCTGTCCCCCCCCCCTCATCACTTTCTGCCTCCCCTCTCCTCACTCTGTCTGTCTGTCTGTCTGATGTGTCCATCTGGCTGTTCTGCTATTAGTCCTTGTGTGTGTGGCAGCCATTAAAAATAGAACAGGTAACGTGTGAAGCTTTACTTCTCTTCTCCTATAGGCCTCCTCTCACCTGTCTTTTACTCCGCTTGACTCTCTTGTCTTCTCACATACCTTTTCTTTCCTCTGCCTGTCATTCCCTAGCTTCTCCTACAGCTCATCCTACTCATGTCTCCTTATCTCCTACAGCCTCTCATGTCTCCTTATCTCCTACAGCCTTCTCTTGTCTCCTTGTCTCCTCTCCATCATTCTCTTGTCTCCTTCTATGCTTGTGCGCTGAACTGTTTGCTAAAGTTGGAAAACATATTTAAAGACATCCCATATGCATGCATCCACACACACGCACACACACATTCAGCAGTTTTGCGTGCTCTGAGCACCTGTCACATTGTGTGTGTGTGTGTGTGCGTGCGCGTGTGTGTGTGTGCGTGCGTGTGTGTGTGCGAATGCGTGTGCGTGTGTGCGTGAGTGTGCGTGCAGCGCCTGCGGTTGCCTTGGCTGGGTGCTGTCTCCTGTGGAGCGCTGTGTTTGAGAGGCTTGTCGAGGTAAAGCTCCTGTCAGGGTCTGGCCTGAGGGATTGGCCTGATGGAAGGCCTCTTCATCATCCTAATGGGATACGCAAACCTCTTAACCAGCACTGCTGCCATGGCCTCTGCTGTGCCACTGAGCAGCAGAGGTAGAGAGACACACACAGAGTGAGAGAGAGAGAGAGAGAGAGAGAGAGAGAGAGATATGGACAGAGTGCAATCTGGAGCTGGGTAAACGGTCAGTCAGTCATGGCTGCACACTTAGGTTTTCATTTGTAAACAAGCATGGAGATGTACTCTATACCTTTGAATAGCAACTGCAGTGATTGTTGTATAGCAGCCTACATTTTCTCCTCAAGTCACACGGCTTCATGTGCATGACATGTGCTTTGCTGTACAGACGAGCGACCCGCGTCAGTCGAGGACAGCTGTAAGGGGAGGAGAAGAGATGATCTTCAAACCCAAACTACATTTCTGTAGCGCTGATTTCTACCTCAGGAGTGCTGCTGTGGTTTCATTCTGTTCAGTTATATGAGTGGGACAAGGCCAGTAGGAAATGACAGGGTATTAATGCACCTGCACTAGCCAACAAGCTCTCTCCCAAGAAGCCACAGCCCAGGGAAACCACCCTCACATGTCATCAGTTCATTGAGTTAGTTTCTGACCTCCCTCTGGATGATACCCAGGTCTGGGGAGGATGTTCTGTACGTATAGCGCCCCCTGGTTCCCCTCCAGACCCCGGCCCACTGGCGCTGACTAGGCCAGAGCTGCAGGCTTGCTGACAGAAGGATGGGCAGAGAGATCTCCTGTTGTTATTGTCACCGTGCCACATCCTCTCACAACCAAGTGTCACCATCACTCTATTGTGGCCTAGGGATTCTCTCTGTTCCCCACTACTACTCTGCATTCTCATTTGCTTCTGTCCCTGGTTCTGTCCCGTCTGCAGCGCACACCTCGTCCTCTGCCGTCCCCTATATTGGTCAGTGCCGTAGGAGTCGCTATCGCGCTCCTCCTCAATGCGCCCTCCCTTCCGTCACCCCGTCACAGGCCCGAGGCTCTGCCGTGTCCTCTTTTCTGCTGTAGCTGCTAGCCCCAGCACGCTCCTGTATAAACTTGTGCCCAGGTCAAGGACACACACGTCCCCGCAGACGCACACACACACACACACACACACACACAGCGAGCCACTTCAACATCAGAGAGGACTCATGAATGATTGATGCGGGTCTGCTGACTCATCAGTGCTGAGATACCAGTGATACGGTGACCTGAAACATGCCTGTCTTCTTGTTTTAGATTAGATTAGATTAGATTGTCTTTAATGTCCCCTAGGCACAGTTTGGGTTGAAAGCCGTAGCCACACATACAATCAATAAGTAAAGTATAGAAAAACATGAATACTTATATCACCGTGAATATAAACACTAAGGTTCCTTGTTAAAGTATGCACAGCATTGTGGCGTATGTGTTTAAAAACATCTGAACATCTGAACAAACTCTAATATCTGTTTGATTTAGCCCTCCTTGAGAAAGTGTGTCTTCTACATGACGGCAGGAGTCAAGACTCTTAATGAAGAGGGATTTAGGGTCTGCCAGAATGGCGTTTGCCCTCTGAGTGGCTCTAACTTTGTAAACATGGCTGAGATCATTCAAGTTAGTTTGTGTATCTTAGATAGAGAGAAACAGCATTTTAAAAATGTCCACCAGTTAGCATCAGCTATCAGTTTATATATAGCAAAAACCAATGATTCGTTTTTTTTTTTTAACTTTTCACAGCGCATGCTTCCCCGAGCGTCACCTACCCAGGTGATATCATTGTTTTTAGACGGGGTGGAAATTGGGGTTCTGATGGAGCGATACTGTAATCAATGTTTTAGCCAAATATATATGAGATATCACGTTGCAGCACTAATGTTGGGTTCACAGCCTAACAAAACAGAGGTTGTTGATTTCTAATGTGATGCTAATGTGCCAGGAATATAGATAGCCTTCTGGCTTTTTGAAGAGGATGATTAATGGCCAAAGAGTAAAAAATAAGTGTAATTAACTATCCACTTTGTTCTCTTTTCTTTTTATATCCTTCCTTACCTGTTCACTATTACTCTTTCTATATAAGCATCTCCTGTTCCTCTCATATAAAGTTCACAAAACAAAAGCAGAACAGAGGTTTTTGGAGCCAAATACATTTTAAGAATCCTCATTATTTTATATATGTTTTCAAATTGTGCATATAGCATTCAGGTGTGTTATTAGTAAAGTCACATGGTCCTGCATCTCCTGTATTACACACAGAGTCCTCGCTGATTGCTGCTGCGTGCGTGGTGTGTGTGTGTGTGTGTGTGTGTGTGTGTCTGGGGACGGTCCTGATGCAAGGGGATGCAACGAAGCCACACAGTGACGCCAGCCCCTGTGTGTGTTCATGCGTGTGTGCGTGCACCACATCTTTGTTGTTATCTCCACGTTTGTCCATGTGTTGCCACCTCTGCCACGGCCACAGCGCTAGCTATACGTGAAGCAATGTTTGCATCAGTGTGTCACATCTGCGGGCCTCGTCCTGTGGCTTGATCTGCCGCGGGGAGAGTACCGTACCTCCCGCGCGGTCCCATCCGCGAGTGTGTACGCACATTTGTGTCTGTCAATCCCCTGTCAATCCGGCTCATTTCCTCATCGGTTCATTAGCATGACAGAGGAGCTCTCCTGCCAAAGCATTTAGTCACAAGATTCAGCCCCTGTCACAACACATTACCGCAGCAGTCCGCGCTAACAGCACTGGCACTCATGGCAACCATAGCCAATGCCTGCAATAAACACACACGCTCACACACACACACACACACACACACTCACACATTTAATAACTGAGAGGTACTCAGGTCTGGCACCCAGGGAGCATTTCTCTGTCTCCCTTCATCTCTTTCCGTCCTCGTTCCTTCCATCCACACATCAGTGTAATCTGTGCCCAGCCATTTCTCTTCTCCTCTCACGCCTCACTTCCCTAGCGCTCATGATAAAGTGCCTATGTGTAAGATCTACTGCCATTGTGTGGCTATTTTTAAAACCTCTCGTTTCTTGGGCACGTGTAGTCCCATGCATATTGCATACAGTGTACTCTGAGGAGTGTCTGTGTTCTGCTTCCAGTCACAGCCAAGCACATCCCCTTTAAAAACTACCTTTAGCAGTAGCCCATGCAGTCTATCTGTGATACGAGGTTTACTCAGCGTGCCTTTGGCCAATAAATACCCACTTTGACGTTACGAAGACTATAGCTTGAGGCTAAAGCATTCCCTGTTTCCCTCCATCACTGGCATTTTCATGTTGTCTGACTTGGTGTGTTTTTCTGTCCGTCTGTCTGCCTGCCTTTCTCTCCGTCCTCTCCGCTATGCTCTCTCTTCTCTCGCGTTTCTTAGCCACCCTCTGTCATCTGTGATGTTTCCACTTTCCCCCTTCCTTCGATCAGCCCTGTGGTTCATTATCACCTGCTCAAGGTGTCTGATGTCATTTGTACAGGAGGTTTGATGCAGGCGTCTTCCTGTCCCCCGCGAGTCGCGACACAAGCTGTCATGTCAACTTGTAGGAAACATGTGCGTGGCAAGTGGCAACGCTACCGCCCCCACCTGGCATAGTCGTGTTACGGGGAGTACAAGGCTGTGTGTTCCATATGCGTCCCCGCATTAGGGCAGAGTTGGAATCAGGAATACAGTGAGTGCCGTGCTGCAAACGAAAGGTTTAAATCACAGTGTTGTGTGTGTGTGTGTGTGTGTGTGTGTGTGTATGTGTGTGTGTGGACATGCTGGTTCCAGTGTGTTGAGGGTGTGTGGTGGGTGGGTTGGAAGAACCAGGTTCTACCTGTATATCTGGAGCTGTCAGGGTGCCTCGTCTCGGGGTGTGGCCACTCACCCTGTCAGGTCTTTAGCAGCGCCCCTCCCCCCCCTCAGCCTCCAATACACACACACACACACACACACAGGTGGGTCAAGGCTGTTTTTTGACATCAGATTCGGAGCCATTTTCAGCCAACTGCTGACCAGTGTAGTTTTTAGTGCCAGATCAGTCTCCTGTTGTCATACTGCTTCGCTCAGCATGGATGCGCTCTTCAGCGGGGGGGTTAAAGAGTAAAGAAGACATTGCATAAGAATTATTAATATTGGCTAATGGTGCAAAATTCAAGAAGGGCACCCGCAGTTTTCTTGACATCTACTCTACTGGTGGTTGGCCTTGAGAGTGTGACACGTGTGTGTGTGTGTGTGTGTGTGTGTGTGTGTGTGTGTAATCACTCAGAGACCTGTGTGAGAGGACAGTCAAGTATGGGAGTGCTAGAAGAAGTGGGCAGAGGTGTGTGTGTGTGTGTGTGTGTGTGTGTGTGTGTGTGCGTGTGTGTGCGTGCGTGCATGCATGTGAGCGTGCATGTGTATGTGTGCAGTAGGGCTGTCGGGTAAGGCAGGGGGTGAGACGGTTGTGGTGGAGTGGGTAATTACAGGGTCCCAGAGAGGGAGGCCTGTAATCAGC
This sequence comes from Amblyopsis hoosieri, assembly GCA_027564755.1. Classification (NCBI taxonomy): domain Eukaryota; kingdom Metazoa; phylum Chordata; class Actinopteri; order Percopsiformes; family Amblyopsidae; genus Amblyopsis; species Amblyopsis hoosieri. Next base: position 5,301 of record JAODUE010002714.1, read on the forward strand.
CTGCCCTCAGGAAGGAATGCTGCTCATCTTCTCATGTAATTACTGCCATTTAAACAGCTCCGGCTCCTAAACCCTGCTGTAGCGCACCTAGCTGCTGCACGCGCACGCGCATAAACACACGCATAAACACACGCATGCACGCGCATAAACACACACACGCACGCGCATAAACACACGCATAAACACACGCATGCACGCGCATAAACACACACACGCACGCGCATAAACACACGCATAAACACACGCATGCACGCGCATAAACACACGCATAAACACACGCATAAACACAAACACGGGCATAAACACGCATTAACGCGCACGCACATAAACACACGTGCACAGAGCGAGACAAACATTCCAAATGGAGTGAAGGAGAAGTGTGCGTGTGTGTGTGTTTGCGTGCGTGTGTGTGCGTGTGCGCACACCCCATGGTAATCGCCTTGTGGACTACAGGTCTCAGGAGAAGCGGATCCCCGCCATGGCAACAAGCCACTCTGAACAAATTTTGTGCAACCCTTATCACCCAGCAGCTGTGTAACAGTGTAGCAGATGAGGCCTGGCGTCTGACACATGCACACGCACGCGCACGCACAAGCAGGAAAGAGCAGAGTTACATTCTGTCATATAAGTTTGACCTCCAAGTAATAGTTGTGACATTGGCCTGTAATTTTCAGTGGATAATAGCACAACAACATAGTGGCTCCCACTCTCTCTCTCTCTCTCTCTCTCTCTCTCTTTCTCCTGATCGTGATTGATGTTGCTACTTGTGTGCGTCTCTGTTCCCATGCAGTAGGTGGTCGCCAGGGCATGTGTACAAACACACACACACACTCAAGCAGGGCACTGGGGCCACTTTATTGATGGGCTATGATTAATGGGCCCTACGGGGGTGTGTTGCGCCCCCTGGCTGTGACCAAACACAACTTTTCAGTCCCAACATAGTGCCCTGCACTACCACCCCCTCCCATTGCACCCTCTGGCTATCCACATACTCTAGCGCCAGGTTTGCCGCTAACACAAAACAAGCGTAAATCCGATTAGCTTGCAGCCTCGCGCACACGCACGCACACACACACACAGTCAGTTACACTCGCCAACACGCTCAAAAGAACGGTCACAGATTCTCCCTTAGAGTAGGTCGAGCCTAGCATATATATAATCCCTACTAGTGTGTCCAAACACGCCTACCCTGCCTCACACACACACACACACACACACACACACACACACGCAGACACACACAGACTCACAGTTTGTCAGTGATACGCCAGTGTAAACACCCCTAGCATTGTGCAACAGTCCCCAGTTATCAACAACACACACTCTCAGGCGGCCACACATGATTAAGTCTGTTGTGTTAAAGTGTCATCTTAAGAGTCATGGCAGATAGAAAGCTAGTGTGTGTGCGTGCGTGTGAGTGTGTGTGTGTGTGTGCGTGTGTGTGTCCATGTCCCTTAAGAAAGAGCAGGTCGCGCCTCATATGCAATTAGCGGATGGAAGGACAGAACACCAGTATGCCCACAACGCCCTGAGCTCCTGCTAGCCTCTCACATGTTTGTGTGTGCAGCTATTTTGGCATTTGTGTGGCTGTGGGTGGCAATGTGGGGGGCATGTGTGTGTGCGTGTGTGTGCGTGCGTGTTTGTCCTCAGGCTGCCTCGCTGTCTCTCCGCCTGCCACGCAGACAAGCTGGATGGACGAGCGAAGCATTTCTGTCACTATGCATTTTCATCACCTGCTCGACCTTCTCCTCTGCCAATCTGGTCCCTAGCCCTGTGGAGCCTGGCGCACACGCTGTGCACGCACACACACACACTGGCCCAGACTTCATCCCTCACTGGAACGTATGCGTACGCGTAATGCGTTTCAAAGCCAAATCAATCGCTCTCAATTACTAGCTTGTATACCCACATACATACACAGTGATTTCTTCAAGAAGCGGCTGTCACACTTGACAGAAATAGCCGCTCCACAGGTGTCCTCGTTAGCATGTTGGATCCAATCAAAGGCGTGACATTTCCACTGCTTTGACGACGTCCCAGCAGCCTCCAAGAGACACAGCTCTCACGTGTGTGTGTGTGTGTGTGCGTGTGTCTGTGGGAGTGCTGTTTAATCAGTTTGTGACAATATACGCTTTTGTCGCTGCATTCGCTTTAAAAAAGAAATGCATTATACAAAGTAAAAATTATAAATAAAGTATCATTTCTCAGAGCTGCTCTGTAGTAGCGTGCTTGCTGCCACAAGTCATTAAACAATTTCCAGGAGGTCCCCAGCAAAAGCTTCAAATGGATTTCACTGCCATGACGTTAGTATTATACTACATTATAAGAACCTCACAGGTCTGCCTGTGCTCACTGAGACATCGGTACCTAAACTACTAAGAGACAGTTAATCCTGCTAGTCAAATATAACAGCAACATTTCTCTTAGATGTCAATACATGGGACAAAAACTAGTGATTTGTGGCAGAACATCAATTACAGGTCCATAGCTGCTGTCTAGACTGCAGAGGAAAGAAAACATCAAACAGCTAAGTCCTATTTACTATATCCATGCCCGTATCCACTGGCAGTTTTATCAAAATAAAACTAACAGAAAGCACTGAAGCTGGAGGGAAATAAAATGAAAACAAAATATTCAGTAAAGCGGTCATTGGAGAGTGGAAGTGTGAAATCTCCGGGTGCTCGGTGAACCATCGCTGGAGCAGCTCTGGGTGTAGGTTGTAGCAAATATTGATGTGAAGACTTTGATCTGCGTTACCCGGAATGTTAGCTCGGGCCTCTCGCCTCCCTACAGCCCTGTGAGAAGGAACCAGAAATAACAACCTCTTAGTTGCTTCTGAGGTTGTTCTGTAGTGAACCAGTGATGTTTGCTGTGGTGGAGCGAAAGGGGGAAACATCCGCTCGCTGTACCTGCACAGGAGCTGCCTGGTAAATAATTTGTTACTGCGTGTGTGTGTGTGCAGTCGGCTGGGGTGAACTACATGACTCTTGTCGCATCGTGTGTCCTTGTTGACGTGTGAAGTGATGCAGTGTTGCTCCAACCTGAACACACTGTTGTTGGGACACACTTCCCTGCCCCACATGCACGCACGCACGCACACACACACACATGCTCTCTCTCGCTGTCGCATTCACATGCATGCGCAAGAACACAAGCTGCTGGTGATTTTTCCATTAAGCCCTGCGCCCCCAGCCTCCATTCAATTTTTGTTTCCCTTCATCTTCTCCTTTCCCGCCGTTGCCGCTCATCTCTCGTCTCCTCCCGTGGAGAGTGGTCTCCGCGGAGATGGGGTCACTCTGAATATAAATCACTCACTGTAATTGTCCTTTATGGAAGGCAAGGAGAGACCCTCTATCCCCATCCATCTCCGTCTCACATGTGTGTGTGTGGGCGCCGACACCTCTCAGGGCTTCCTTATGTGGATAATGAGGTGGACTGGACGTGGGGTTGGACAGTGGAGGTTCTGTACTGGCTGGCTGGGTGTCTCTGTTTATTGGTCTGTGTTTCTGTCACCAGCTGCTCTGGCTTCTGTTGTTCTGTTGTTTGTGTCCTCCAGTAGAAATAGCTCTGAAGTCTGAGTGTGTGCGTGTTACGTGTGTGTGTGTGTGTGTGTGTGTGTGTGTGTGTGTGTGTGTGTGTGCATGCGTGCGTGCGTGTGGGACTACAGTATACATTCCTGTGTGTATATCTGCATATGCGTGTGCGTGCGTGCACACGTGTTTGTGTTTAGGAGAGGGGAATGTTATGTGAAGATGACTCCAGCAGGCAGGAAGAAATGCGCTTTCTTGTTAGACGCCGCAGTGAACGGAACACACACGCACGCACACACACACACGCACACACACACCAGGCCTTGTTTGCCTGTTTGTTTCTGTCCTAGCAGGACACCTGGCAAAAAAAATGCAGGAAAAAAACAAAACTGCAAACTGCCATATACAGCTGAGACCCTGTCTTTTTTAGGCCCTATGCTCTTCCTGCTTCTAGGTATCAGTATTTCATGGCTATATGTGCTTCCCCTCTCTCTCTCTCTCTCTCTCTCTCTCTCTCTCTCTCTCTCCCTCTTTGTAGTGTTGGTAGTGATAGCACTGGAGGGGACAGTAATGACTAACTGTAAGGTAATGATAAAGTGCAGGCGAGTTAGACTCTACTCTGGCTGGAGGCGCTGGGGCAAGGGGAGTTGCACTCGTGCATGTGTTTGAGTCTTTTGGTGTGTGTGTGTGTGTGTGTAGGTGTTTGTGTGCGTGTGTGTGTGTGGCAGCCGAGGGTTGGAAAAGGCAGCGATGCAGAGACACAGACAGACGTACATATAATGTACATAATGTAATGTATGTATGTGACTGACACCTTACACAGTATCTTTAGTCCACCTTATATTCCATTCTTGTCTCCTCTGTCTAGTATATCTCTCTCTCAACCTCTCTCTCCCCTCCTCTCTCTCGCTCTCCCCCACTCTCTCTCTCTCTCTCTCTCTCTCTCTCTCTCTCTCTCTCGCTCTCTCTCCCCCCCTCCCCCCCCTCTCTTTCTCCCCAGTCTCCCAGGCTTTGCATTACCTCTGTCAGTGTGGTTTTTATTCATACTGCACTTTACTGAGGGAGCGGTGACTCAACCCACGTCGCTGTTAGATGTCTCTGCATATTGTCCCTCTAAGTGTGTGTGTGTGTCTGTTATGGCTGTAGGTCTGTCTGAGGTTTGTGTATGTGAATGTTGGGGTGGCGTGTAGGCCTAAGCATTGGGTGTGTCTGTGTGTGTATGTCTGTGTGTTTATGCAAATGTAATCGCCGTGTCTGTGTGTGTGTGTGTGCGCGTGTCCATTTGATTACACTGTGATTTCTGTGTCTATCTATCCATGTGATTGATGTGTGGATCTGTGAGAGATCAGGTATCTGTGTGTGTGTGCGTGTGTGTGTTCATGTGCGTGTGTGCGTGCGTGTGTGTGTGCGATTGCGTGCTCCAGAAAAGAATACCCAGCAGCCAATGTTTGCGTTCTTGCTGTCTGCCGTCTGTCATTAGAGTAATAAAAGACTGTGTGTGCAGGATGGCGAGCAGCCCTTGCCTTTAAGACTACTCCATTCCACACAAATTGCTGGCTGCTCAGGCCTGATGGATGTTTGTGTGTCGCTCCAAAAACACAGAGGCTCCGCGTTAAAGCCCCTCCTCTGCTATCCCAGAGAGAGAGACAGACAGCTCCCTGTCTGACTGCTCCAATCCCCCCCCCGCTCTTCCGACAGTGCTTTAATTAACCATGCTTCTCTGTAGGCACACACACACACACACACACACACACACACACACACACACACACCACACAGAGAGGAGCTTATACAAATACACAGAGCACTCCTCCCATTCTGTCTGTCTCCACTGCTGTCTGAGCCGCTGTCTCTCTGTTTGTCTCTGCTGGTGCACAGACACACACACACACACACACACACACACACACACACACACACACACACACACTCTGTCATTCTCTCTGCAGAGTGACAGGCAGTGTTTTTTGGGAATGTGTTTGAGCACATTGCGATCAATGCTGGACAAAAGGGAACAGGGGAAGAGTAACACAATTGCTTATTGACAGAGAATTTCAAAGTCTGAAAGACACAAGGCGACAGCTTAGTGATGGGCATGTAGGGAGCTGTGGTTTGCGTGTGTGTGTGTGTGTGTGTGTGTGTGTTTTTGCAGGGATAAACACAGAGGAGAGGACTCAGTAAGAGCGAGAGAAGAGAAATGTGACTCATGTTCATGGCCGAGCATCGCTAATATTCATTATATTGGTGTGTGTGTGCTATTATACCATATTACCATATTAGGCTATGGTAATTTACAGTATGTCATTGTTTACTGGATGTGCTCAGCTGAGTGAATCAAAGTGTGATGAGTTGTTGGCATCTGCCAGAGGGTGACCCACCGTGATGTGGGGGTTAGAAAATATGTCTAAAAGATGTGTGTGTGTGTGTGTTTGTTACGTTCAATACCTTGTGTTGAGCTTAAATACATTTATAGGTAGAGTAGCTCATTTAAAAGTAATGTCACTTTTCCAGTCAAGAATGACGTTTACCGCTAAGTTATGGCTTGGCATGGCCAACCACTACATGGCTGTTTTACTGGATGTCATTTTATTGGATATAGCTTGGTCAGCTTTGTTTAGCTACTTTAAATTAGGAGGAACTTGGAGCTCGGCAAGTTACTTTTGTGTGTGAACCAGTTTAAAAACAGGTTAATTCCATATAGTGAGAGCAGGTGTGTGTAGAGAGGCAGAGAGAGAGAGAGAGAGAGAGAGAGAGAGAGAGAGAGAGAGAGAGA
>JAODUE010002715.1:0-11602 GCA_027564755.1 Amblyopsis hoosieri
CAGACAACACAGCCCTCAGGTTCATAGGGGCACCCAAACCTCTCCACCACGATAAGGTGATGGTTCCCGGAGAGGTCAAAAGAAGAGCTTTTCAGTGAATAGTGACCTTGACTATTCCATGCAGGTTTCTGAGAGAATGAGGACAGAGGTAATGGAAGTGACCGTAGCCTGTTCTGCTCCTCTTCCTCATATTATCTGAAGCTTAGGCTGTAGCTCTTGAGGTGACCCCTTATCTATTTACTCAGCAATTGGTGATCTGGTAATCCGATCGGGCCAGCTCTGTCAGCACCTTGCCAAGTGTTTCATTTGAGAGAAGTGCTGTATAGGCTACATTATTTTAGCGTTTATGGGGGTCAACCGCCAAATGATAAATGTCTGGGGTTCCATTCCTGTTTAGTGCTTGGCCTACATGTAATATTTTCCGTAATACTGGTACTCTGTAAACTGCTTTTGATAAAAGCTTCTGTGAAATTTAGTAATTGCACAATGCAGACCCAGCTTTTTGCTTCTTTGCTAGTTTTTTGAGCAGTACAGTATGAAGTGGGAGCATTTTGGGGCGGGCGGGTATATTTAGCCCTTATTTACTCCCATGTATTCTACACATGCACACATTTAAGATGCTTCAGATTCAGGACACCCGTTGCGCTAGACAAGAGGTTAGAGTAATGCAGTGCGCTTGGTGTAATGAGGAGACTGTGAATGATGAACTAGAGGCATCGTTTTTCAGGTGTTGCCCAGCAGGGAGCGATAGCTGAAATGCCTAGCATTTGCTGCCGTTTACTCAGCTGTAATTGGAATTAGCGTTAGCGTCATGTCCCTCATCTATGTAGCAAAGCTCTGTATACATGTAGCAGCCGGAAAGACCTCCTCTGTCGCTGGGCTACATCTGCCTGCTGGAATTAGCGTGGCCCTGCCAGGCTATTGTTGTAAAGTGTGTCTCACCTGGCAGCTGTCTGCAGGCAAAGAACCCATATGTCTCCCTGATCCCTGAAGTGGCTTGGATATAATTCTCCCAAAAGAAAAAAGAGCTTATTGACAAGCTGCTAGACTGAATGGCAATCAGGCAATCAGTATTGTTAGTCCTGGCTGCCCATGTGACCTTATTAGATAGGTACAGCTGATTAGCATATGCATATTGAGGAATAATGTAGTGTGAGTTTTGTTTTGAAGTGGGTAGCACAAAATTCCTGTTGATAGTTATTGTTTCTTTTTCAACGACAATAATAGTAAAAGCAATCTGTTAGAGCTCTTAGGACTTGTTTTATATACAGTAGGACTCTTGGGTCTTATGATCTGTTAGGGCTCCAAGGGGTTTGTGTTGGGGATATTGTTTATCCATCCATATTCATTTGCTTATCTAGAGTCGGGTCGCAGGGGCAGTAGCTCCAGCAGGGGACCCCAAACTTGCCTTTACCGAGCCACATTATCCAGCTCTGACTAGGGGATCCCGAGGCGTTCCCAGGCCAGTGTGGTTATATAATCTCTCCACCTAGTCCTTGGTCTTCTCCAAGGCCGCCTCCCAGCTGGACCTGCCTGGAACACCTCCCTAGGGAGGCGCCCAGGGGGCATCCTTACTAGATGCACCGTACCACCTCAACTGGCTCCTTTTGACGCGAGAGCGTTGCCTTCTAGCTCAGCTCTCTTTTCGTCACCACGGTGCGGTAAAGCGATTGCAATACCGCTCCCGCTGCTCCAATTCTCCGGCCAATCTCTCGCTCCATAGTCCCCTCACTCGCGTACAACACCCCGAGGTACTTGAACTCCTTCACTTGGGGTAAGGACTCATTCCCTACCCGGAGTAGGCACTCCATCGGTTTCCTGCTGAGAACCATGGCCTCAGATTTAGCAATGCTAATCCTCATCCCAGCCCTTCACATTCTGCTGTGAACCGATCCAGTGAGTGCTGGAGGTCACAGACCGATTATGCCATCAGGACCACATCATCTGCAAAAAGCAGATTCCCAGGCTACCGAACCACAACCCCTCCCCACCACGAGTATGCCTCTATATCTTGTCTATGAATATCACAAACAGGATCCTTGCGAGAGTAAAGAGCTGGTCCGTTGTTCCATGACCAGGACGGAATCCGTATTGTTGTTCTTCAATCTGAGGTTCGACAATTGGCCAACCATCCTCTCCGACACCTTGGAGTAGACTTTACCAGGGAGGCTGAGTAGTGTGATACCTCTGTAATTGGCACACACTCTCTGGTGACTCTTTTTGAAGAGGGAAACCACCACCCCAGTCTGCCACTCTTTTGGCACTGTCCCTGACTTCCACGCAATGTTGAAGAGGCATGTCATCCAAGACATCCCCTCAACATCCAAAGCTTTTAGCATTCCCTGGGGCTTTGCCACTGTGGAGTTGTTTGACTCCCTCAGTGACCTCCCCCAGGGAAATTAACGATGATCAGCCTCCAGCTCTGTCTCTACCATAGATAGTGTCATTCGGATTCAGGAGTTCCTCAAAGTGTTCCTTCCACCGCCCAATTATCTCCTCATTTGAGGTCATCAGCGTCCCATCCTTGCTGTACACAGCTTGGATGGTTCCCCGCTTCCCCCTCCTGAGGTGGCGGACGGTTTTCCAGAAACACTTTGGTGCCGACCTACCTGACCACCGGTGTTCACCACAGTGTTCGAGGGTTACCGCCCCTTGAGGCCCCTGACCTTGAAACCACAGCTTTCTGCCGCAGCTTCAGCAATGGAAGCTTTGAACATTTCACACTCAGGTTCAATGTCCCCAACCTGCACAGGGATGCCAGAAAGGTTCTGCCGGAGGTGTGCGTTGAAGATCTCACGGATATAGTTTATACAAGACTGTATTTGGACAGTCGGGAGAGTCTGTTAAACATTAACATTCACAATGGTGAATGGCTGTTTTCTGCCATTCTGAGATGAGTCAGTTACCAAAGTATGTCACCCTGGACTCCAGTATTGTGCATCTTGCTCAAGGGCACTTCATCAGACTTGGACTGTATGCCAGTTTGCCAGCACATGTGCACCCTGATAGAAGTATATCACTAATCATCTTTTGCCCCAATCATTGAAGATTAATTTTAATTAGGAAATGTAGGTCCATAATCCCAATAAATATTAGCTGTGTATGTCTTATAATGTGCAAGTTATTCATTATAAGCCACTTCTACTTTTGTTTAGTTTGAAAAGGGCAGATATTGTTTATGTAAGGTAAGCTTTTGTGTTTTTTTTTTTTGTTTTTTTTTGTTATTTTTATTTTAAAAAATGTGTGTATATATGCAGTATACTGTGTATATTGCCATTGATTTCCCTTACCTGGCATTGTTTCCCCAGATGTGACATTTGCTGCCAAAGGCTACTTCGATGCTCTTGTCAGAATGGGTGAACTGGCCAGTGAGAGTCAAGGATCCAAAGATTTGGGTAAGTGATCAGGCAGGCGGAAGCCTGATGTTCCTGTACTGTGAATCTTGATTTCTTTTGCTTGATGCCGCTACAATTATGCAACATTTGTGTCTTCTGATTACAGCATACACACACACCATTTAGCATTGTTTTTCACTGTAGAAAATATAATATCATATCGTAATCAGAACTGTAATTTTCAATTCCTTAGGGCAATCTGTGGATGTTGTGTCTTTATTTTTAATTGAGCATGTCTTCTGCCTCCCCATTATGAGAAACGCAGCAGATATGGAAATGAAAGGAGATGGCAATATGCGTACCACTCTATATGGAGTGCGGAGGTTTGTTTCCAACAGGGTAGATGGCATCTGGTAGAAATGGTTACATCTACTGTATGCTAAAAGACGATGATGATGATATCATGGTGGGGATGAATAAATAGCAATGCAATGGTGACAGGCTTGCAATGCGCTTGGCAGTTTGGTGCACTTCTGCTGCAGTGTGTGTGTGTGTGTGTGTGTGCGCGCGCGCACGTGTTTGTTCTGCTCAGAAGAGAGTCTACTGCTACAGTATACTGCATCTTTTACATTGTATACTGTGACTTGGTGTGGCTTATTTCCAGTGTGCATATATGTTACAAACCTTTTGTTTATTTTGTGCACGGGATTTCCTGCGGTGTTGCAAATATTGTTCAAATAACAAAGATGGCGAGGTCACTAGGAGAATCAACAGCTGGTCTGCCCATGGTTGCCTTGGTGACCGTGGTGTCACATATCCGTCTGTCCCCTATCTCCGTCTCATGGGAAATCAGCTGCTGTCTTGAGTAGCGTCGACACAGCTCTGATTGTGGCACAGCCGGTGTGATCTGCGTAGAGTTAGCTGTTGATTTGACAGGATCTTTCTTGCAGTGGAGGGATTGCATTTGGGTCTTCCCCTCTCCCCAGCCAAAGGGGGCTGACATCAAAGTACTCTTTGAATGTTTTATTCAGCAAACGGCCTTCTTTTGGCTTACACAAAAATCCCTTTGCAGGGTCGTACACATCACCTCCGTGCAGAACTGAACCTTGCCTACGACGGTAACCGGCTTGAACTCTTGAAAGAGGCATGAAAGCAAGCGTCTCACCTCACCCGATAACATAATTACAACTGACTTACAATGGGAGCCCGATGTATCTTGGTGTGTGTGTAGGTTCTGTTCTTTCTGTATACATGAACAGAGAACCTCTTTTCAAAGGCACTGCCTAAAGGAAGAGCTGTAAAGCAACTTGATATTTAAAATTACTCGCCCTCTGTTTTTGAGATAATGTCTCGATATATCTATCTGACTTGGTCTGTTATGTATATACATCAAGTGTTCCCAAAGCCAGGGAATTGTTGACACCGTTTCAAAATAAAGCATTCTGTTCGGTGATGATCCTAATGCTCACAACATTTGCTCTAGTCTGTGGTTGTTATGTTGACATACCAAATTAAAGTTCTGGTATGTATGGTGTAATAGACAGTATATGTAATACACACGCAGTGTATATATTATGATTGGTCAAGGGTGCAATCAACTGGTAATGGTAATGGAGGCAAAACAGATATTATCAATGTACGTATGGGAATCCCTTTCCCAAAACGGGAAGCTTAGATTTTTTCCCTTGCGGTACTGATATTAGTTCTCCATGGATGGATTGGAGCTATTTTATTTTCCAGATACCTATCTGCTGAACCAGCACAGCTAGAATGCTGTCTGTTTCCTGTTTGACATGCTCTGGAGGAGAACACAGACTGTGGATCACCAGAGTGTTTTTAAATGAAGGGTTGCCATTGCACCTGTTATTGTTGCCCGTTAATGCCACCGGATCAGCAAATGTCCCACCTACACATCTTAAGAGCCATCAGCTGTTCTTCATCCTCATCTTCCTCCTCCTCCCTCTCATCCCACACTACCCGCATCGCGTGGGACGAGCATTAAGCTGCCACGTGAAAATAATGCTCTCACAAATCGACGTGCGATGCCGCCGCCGTTACCTTGGTGGAAAGACTTCCCTCGTTTATGAGTGCGTGCGTGTGTGTAGTCTTGTTTATTTGTGCGCTGTTAAGTCAGTCAGTCTCTCCCTCCCTCTCTCTCTCTCTCTCTTTCTCTCTCTCCCCCCCCCCCCCCTTCCCCCAATACTCCCACATAAGCTCTCCCACGCAGCCTCCTCTGGTCTGTCGGGCTAATCATCGCCTGTCACTCTGCCACCCGACTGCCCACACAATAGAAACACACACACACCTGCTTTTCATCCTTCACTTCTCCATATCTCTTTAGATTTTTCTCAACACCCCTCCTCTCTTTCCTCATGTGAGAGAAGTGCGTCGTGTGCACTACCCTGGTGAAAATTTCAGCATTCACGCCCATCTGGGGAAATGCAGCAAGTGTATGGTTTCAACAGTATTTTCTATATCATTGTTGTAGATCAATAACTGACTGTCTAATGTGACTCGCAGCGCTCAATGGTAATAGATGTTACTTTCTTAAAGGTCATATTGTTACTGTAAATAAACAATGACTTTCAATGTAAATATATAGTGGAATAATGAAATTGCACTTCTGCTGTGTTGAAATCAGAGCTCCTTTGCTCTTTGTTTTCAAATCCGGTCTGGTATGACTGTCTGCGCATATTTGTGTGTGCGTGTGGCCCACGAAGCATTTGTTTTGGTCTGAGACGCCGGTGCTTAGTGTGACATCTAGTAGCAGAAGATGTCATAGAGCCACTAAGTGCAATTTCTTATTTACAGTATGAGCTACTCCACACGAACTGGGTGCATCATGTTCTCCATGTGATGGAGAGTTGTGACGGTTGTGTTGTGCCGAGCTGCACTGTCTGTGTATTCACCATTTTGTCCTACAGTCGATGAGGATTATGGGAAATGAAGTTAAAAAATACCCCGCATAGTAGCACTACCTATCCCAGTGCTCATTTGACGGTGAAGGGAACATAAGTGCACACACATTTCGCAGTTCTGTCAAAGTTCCTTCACCCTTTTCCCCCTATGAGTCTTTCAAAAGCCTGTGAACTCGTTTAAGAGACCCCCACACACTGTGGACTCCCTAGCCAGTACATCAAATACCTCTGTACGATCTGCTGTAACCTACTAAAAGCAGCTGCCACTCTGTAATAGCTGACATGTATGATTCAGCGCAGGGATGTGGCCTCAGGGAAATCACATGCAATAAAGCAGAGGGAGCCTCGCCAGGCGGCATATTATTGCTTTCAAAGTCAGCGGGGGAGGGGGGGGGGTAAGGGGGAGGGACTTGTGCACCTAATGATATCACGCCCGGTAATTACCTGAGCAATGGGAGATTAAGCGTCAGTGAAAACGAGGCTGTGAAACGGGATGTGACGCAATTGTCTTTTTTAGGTTAATAGATCTGGGACAGGAGTAGGTAGAAGCCACCGGGGGGACGTGGGACGGCAGCTGCCGACGCAGCCGAGTCTGTCGTCAGACGGGCGTGAAGGGGCTGTGGTTTTGCCAAGCGTACAGTCACAACAACAATGCACACACCGTGGTACACTTGTTTCTCCAGCACGCCCCCCGTCCTTAACCCCTAGCTCTGGCCTCTCTCTCTCTCTCTCTCTCTCTCTCTCTCTCTCTCTCTCTCTCCACTAACACCTGGCCCTGTTTAAATGAGAGCAGGAGAGCTCTTTTCTTAGCGTCGTGGCGTCCTCCCTGGGGTGACCCACACACACACGCCTTCCCTTCCTCGCTCCGCTTCTGAGGCGGCCGCTGCTCTGTGATGGCGGTGCGTCGGCCCACGGGATCCTCACGCCTATCCTCCTGATATTTGTCGCACACGTTGCCCTTCGTTGGTTTCCTGTGCGTGAAGTGCACTGAAGATGGACACTGCTGTAGAAAACGTCCTTTATCTTTCTCTCACGTTATCCTTGAATGTATGTGTGTGGTTGTGCACGTGGGCATGTGTGTGGGCCAGGTGTCTCGGCGTGAGAGTGGGTGAGTTTTTATTTTTTTTTTTTTGGAGTGGATATTTGTTATTTGCGTCTCTCTTGTGCTGTGCTTTGCTAAGGAACATCAACACCTCTCTCACTTGCTTGCTCACACACACATGAGATATTCTGTAGCTTCTGTACTGCCATTTCCCATCATGCTATGGGCTTCAAATAGAGAAGCCCATAACATGGACAATGCTACCAAATGTGTTTTTTTTTTTTTTTTTTCTCTCTCCTGAATGGTTGTAGGGGAAACTAAAAACACCTGCACACACATGCTCGTACAAAATTGTTAGCCACTGTGTTCTTGGTCTCAATTTTGCCATCTTTTCACGCCTCTATAATTATCTCTGTATCCACTTTGCTTTTCTCTCTGTCAGGGCAGTCAAAGGTCTTGTAATTAGATATTTATATATTTACAATGCTGCTTCTTAAATGCTTTGGCAACAGCGCTGATAACCATGCTATACAATATTGAGAGCTTTTTAGACTTCCCCTGACTCACCTCTAGGCCTCTGGGTTGAAAGAACACCCATGAAGCACTTTGAACAGTTTTCAGAATTCTCCTGAATGTGGCATGATTTGACACATCTAAAGTAGACCTGTCCTTGGAACGTAATAGTGATGGCAGCCGGCTGATACTAAAATCCATGTGTGCCTTAATTAAAGGTATGGTCATGGTGTGGCAATTCTTGCTAACTTGGAGCCAAATCAAAACAGTATCGCTCCGCGCTCCTCTGCGGCGGCGTCTCTCACGTCGAAATGCATTGTGTAGCAAAGCGTAGTGCTACAGCTTTGTTGATACGAGCGTGTTGTTTGTTATATTTACGGAGCCAGGGCTGTGTAGAAGTATCAGATTATTTTTTCAAGCACAGAGAACGGTATGCTAGCAAAATAGCTTAAAGTCTATTCACTATAAGAAATGTTTGTGTAACAATATAGTACTGTATAGATAAACTCCACATTATTTTGTCTTTGCTTAGTCATTTACAGAACTGTAGGTCTACTCTCTTCTTCAGAAACTATATATTTAAAGTAAACAAACACACTTTCTTCACTTGTTGATTTTAGATGTATGTATGCAGTCTAATACTGAATTGCATTACTTATCTATCGTACTGTATGCATATATTTCTTTTTGTGGTGAGTTGACCTCTGTGGCAGTGTTTATGTGGCCTCAGTTTGTTTTGATAAACATTAATGAGTTCCTCCTATGAAAATATAAAACAGATCTTTTCATTTAGATTCAGTCCTCATGCATATTCACATAATCGTTTACTATCATATGTAAAACAAAGGCATGCTACTTTATGTGAGATTGATAATAGTAATAAGTTATTCTAGAATCTAGAAGACTATTGAAATGTTCTTAGACCATTTTTACAGACTGTACATTATCTACAAAGGGTGTGTGTCTGTGTATGGAGAACATGGACACTTTTTGTGAAGGCCCTTTGATGCTCCACTTTTCTTAGTACACCAATGGCTGCCACTGTGTAGTTGTTGTAGTCCTTGTGAACATCACATAGTTACACACACCTATAGCCACCCAGTCTCTTTGCTATTATCTGCCTGTGAAATGTTATTCACCACGCCATTATCGGTGCTTGTTTCCCCTGAGAGGAAAGATGCCCCCCTTCCCCTCAAACCCACACACGCGCCCAGGTTAAACACTCTTCTGACCACTGTAGGACAACAAATCTAATTATGGCTTCTCGTGAGGGAGGAGCTCTATAAACGGTGTGACTCTGCTTTTCAACAGCTGCCCTTAGCCTCGCAACTTCCCTAGCAACGACCCTAGCATTGTTCCGGTTCCATGGAAACCCCCAGTGAATCTGCTTTGACCTTCACCGGTGATTCACTGTCTCTCCATCCACCTCCACTCTCTCCATTTATCTTCTCTCTCTCTGTCCCTCTCAAATTCTCAACAGAAATGCATCTTTTTTGTTTAGTTTAGTTTTCATCTTCTTTATCCACATCTGTCACGGTAAAGCCTGCATTGCTCGTCTCTCCCTTATTGTACCAGTGTGGGTTATGGTTTCACAACTACTGTACGCAGCGGATACGTCTACATAAGCTGATGTGATAGAAGGGAGTGTGGAGAACAGTCTGTTCATATGAAGCAAAGGCCGTGCGTCCATGTTTCACTTCCCTGACTCAGTGTCTGCAGCTAGCAGGCATGTGCCTGCTTGAAATGCAGCCCGCAGGTGCGGATCAACCTGAGCTGGCCTCACAAAGAGCGGCATTGTTTTTCCCCTGGGACGTCGTGGACAGAGGTTAGGGGTTGGAAATGGGAGGAGACAGGAAATATTGATACAGTAATACCGTGTGTGTGTGTGTGTGTGTGTGTGTGTGTGTGTGTGTTTAAGTTTGGAGTTAGGCGTAAGATAATGTGTTGTAGTTTTATTGCAGTTTCTTAAGACTTTCATAACCACCCTGTTGAGTCATTCTAAATAATACCGGAGCAGAAATGCAGTTTTTACTTACATTTTCATACAGTAGGTGAAATAATATGCAATGCATGTAAATAAGATATTAGCGTCATGTGCAGAATGTATGTGCTGTATGTGACCCCCCCCCCCGACACTCCATGTACTGTATGTGATAGTTGGATTGGGGACTCCCTGCACAGCTCTGCCTCCTAGTAGACAGACATGCACACTTTTTGCTAGGCAACAAACGTGTGTGTGTGTGAGTGAGTGAGAGAGAGAGAGATCCTGTGTTTGTCATCCGGGCCACACCTCTCGCCCCGCCTGTGGTGCTTTGAGCTGGTATGTAGACACCACTGTTGACTGCAATTACTCAGGTTTGTGCTTGTCTGTCAGTGTTTGCCACCCTAAGCAACAGTGTTGCCACAATAGTCCCACATTACGTCGCTTATTGATTTTTGATCGCATTTCCTTTACTGTTGTATCAGCCACTTAAGGTAGCAGCACAATTTTCTGTTATTGTGCGGCATGATATCAGTTGCCATGGCAACTATTTGCATTTCCTAAGTGTTGGCACTTTGGAATACTGTTGTCGTCCTCTATTCTTCGGTATTGCAGTCTCTTCTGAATTGAAACGGCAAATCTTAATATTGAATAAATTTGCCTGTCGGAAGTTCAAATTCAGTGAGGGAAGAGAAAAGAGGTGCGCACGCCAAGCGTGTGTACTCGTGACATTGTGATGGCTTCTTGTTTGTTAGCGGATGCAGGCATGCTAACATACTGCACACGCAGTTCCTAAGCTTGAGGAGCCGTGGTCAGGGATGAGTATCTTTAATCGGCTTAGTGGGCCTGCTGACAAGATGCTATTGTCTGCTGCGCTGTCCTGAGATTGACATGAGATCAGCTGGATGAGCACGCCCAACCCAGCCCTACCCCCCCGCTCTCGCACACTCACACGCGCACACACACACTCGCATATCTCGCTCTGTGCACTGTAAATGCATGAGGGCTCTGTGCCTTTATCATGGGACGGAATAATAATTATGGTTTGGCGATGTTACAGGTTATAATTTATGCTTCTTTGTATTTGTCCACACTAGTAAAGAGCACAGGATCACAGAGAAGCCTGGTGTTTTCCTCTTGAACAATGTGTTGACCTGGTGTGGACAGTGAATGCCTAGGCTGATTTGACTTGTCTTGTTTACTATGGACTACATACTCACTCAGTATGTCTCTCATAATCGTCTGGGAGGGAATTTTCGCTATTGTTGCTCTCTTTTGAAAGAAGTCAGTGTTGTGTAACAGTTAGTATCATTGTGTTATTTGATGCTTCTTTAACACCTGCAGGTTCCCTGCTGGGTTCAATTTCTAATAGGGACATTTCCATAACCCCAGATATCCTAAAATATGATGTAGGACATCACCTATATGCATGGCAGAATAATATGTTGACGTGGCATATTACTGTAGTGTGGCAGGACTGTACTCCTTTCAGATCTTTAGAAAACTATATTGAAACCCCATTTGATTGTGTTCACTCATTGACTTTGTCAAACACTGCAATGCATCACCTGACGTCCTCATAAGTTCAGCTGTCAGCAGTGTGCACCAGACCTCATTTGTCTGTGTCTCTCGTTTCTCTGTAGGTCTCGTCCTGTCTTTTCACCAGCTCTGTGTATGTATTTGTCTTCAGCTCAATCTAGTTCTTTGTCCCTTTCCTTTGCAATGCACTGCATATTCAGACGTGGCAGCATGTAGGTATATGCAAATAAGACACCTTTATTAGCTGCATGACTTGCCTTTCTTCTATATATAT
>JAODUE010002717.1:0-11600 GCA_027564755.1 Amblyopsis hoosieri
TTACTTAACAAGAACACCTCTCCCTTCAACGCCTTTGTGTGCTCCCTCCGATGCTCAGATGCTCCCCCCCCCCCCCACATTGGAGTGCGAAGGCTAGGGTATTGTTGTCGTGTGCGGTCTGCCCCACTTTATTTGCGTTTATGGAGCCAGGGTTGTTTTGGAAAACTTCTCTTCTTCAGCAAGTACAGAGAACGGTAAAATAACGGAGCGATATTTGACTCAACGCATCATCACCATGTTGTGCTGATCTCAGATCAGACTCTGTGCATCATCACCATGTTGTGCTGATCTCAGCGTGCCCCAGCTAGTGTTACGCCACGCTCAGCTGCCCTTGTGTATCAGAGCCCGCCCATTAGCCATGTCCTGGCTGCACACATTAAAGGTGGAGTAAGCAATTGTAAGCTAATACACCTTTTGTCAAATATTATCACCAAATATCTCCTTGTGGTCCCCTAGCTTACGGCTCTTTCTGCGAGCTGAAAAGAATATCCGGTAGATATTTCTACAGCCTTGGCTCTGTAAATAGGAACATCCGGTACATATTTCTACAGCCTTGGCTCTGTAAATAATTAACATAAACACAGTGGTGCAGACCGCTCGCAACAACAATGACCTAGCCTATGCAATGTGTTTCCAATGTGAGAAGCAGAGCATCTGAGGGAGCACCCTATGGCAACGAAGGGAGAGGTGTTTTTGTTTTGATCCAAATATCAACCAGCCTAACCAGAATGACTACCTTTAAATAATCTAAAAGCATCAGATGTGCAGTGGGTTTTACGGAGGATTGTGGGAGTCCATTGTCGAAATCCATTGTGTGGAAATGTAGGCAAACAGTAGTATAGGCCCTGCTTTATTTTTGAATAGCTTCACTATGTGGTTAGTACTGTATGCTAACATTTTATACCGTTGTATCAGAGGGTATTGCGTCACTGACTCCATCTGGGGAAAATATATATTTATAATGCCCATAGAATAGTTTGTAAAGCTCTAAGATAAACTACATTTCTGGATCCTCTAGTAAACATCTGACTCCATCCAGTCATTAATGGAGATGGCCTTTTTCTCCTGCATAAAAAGCTCTTCTGGACCCAAAGCAGCACGATGCTGGAGCCGCCAGGTGTGTATCAAACTTTAATGAGAGCAGTCCTAGCTTGACATGAGAATTACATTTGAAATCTCGCCAGTAGCACCATGGCCTCTCGAACATGGCAGGTCTCTCAGTCAGAGGTTTAAACACGAGTGTCTGTCTAGAGTCAGTAAAAAGAGTTCCTGGACAAACCGACAAGAAAGGGGTCTATGTAGTGTGTCTACAGTCAAATTAACCTAAAAATAAATGAAAATAAGAGGTGATAATTTGTTTACATACAGCCACAGAAAGATTTAAGAGACCACTGCATATTCTATACAATGTAATAGTATAGATACTGTGAATGTAAAAGATCTAAAGAATACATATATCACATGTAGTAGTGGCAATCTGAGAAACTGCTTCAGTGGTCTCTTAATTCTTTCCGTGGCTGTATGCAAGAGAGGGCATTCTGGTGGAAAGGTGCTTGCTCCGAAGCTCCCCCAACCACATTGCAAAGGCTAGGATATTATTGTTGCGAGCGGTTCGCACCTCTTTGTTTACTGTATGTTCCTATTTATGGAAACGGAGCTATGTAGAAGTCTTTCTTCTTTGTCCACTATGCACAAGAGAACAGTGGCAGAGAGGGAGCAATGTTAACACATCCTCTGAAGTCTAGCTACTCCCCGAGGAGGTGTGTGTGTGTGTGTGTGTGTGTGTGTGTGTGTTGGGGGGGAGGGCTCTTGATGGGTATTCAATAATGAACAACCCAATGTTTTTTGTGTTTTTTTTTTGCCAGAGAGAAAGTCACGACTTCAGCATTCCCCCATGCCTATAGCGCCGCAGGATCAGAATAATGTCCGGACTTCGTCATTTTCACATAATATATGCGCTACATCACTCCTCGGCCCACATCCTCCTCGGTAAACACAATTTCTCTGATATTATGTGGACATGACCCCAGACGATACCAGCGCATCAGCCAACAGCCCATCCCAGTGGAGTGAGCAGGCAGACGATAAAACGCGGAGTCAATCGCCTCTCTCTAAAGCGACTTAACACACGTAAACACCTGGCGGTGTCACAATCATCGTTATCAGACCCAATTAGCTCCTTAAAAGAAGCTAATTAATGCGTGACCCCCCCCCCCCGTTCCCTCGAAGCACAGCATGGCAGGACCCTAGGCTGTTACCCTGGAAACTCCTGGATGGCCTGGGAAAAGCGGACCCACCCACCCAATACCGTCGCTGTGTCTGTCATCGCTGCTCCAATTTAAGGAGTACGGTGCAAATCTGGCCACAGGGAGGCAGAGCGCTGCAAAACGAGGGTCTCTCCACACCAAGCACACATGCGCGTGCACGCACACGCACGCACACGCACGCACACCCCCACCCATATGTGGGTTAAAATACACAAGTGAACAGGTGCATGACGTGCATGTGTTGTGTGTGGGAAAACATACAATAATAACAGCATCTTAAAAAGGATTACGCTGCCTGCTAGCTAGGGAGTTAAATTATATGAAATAATTAAATGTAAGTAAACTGACAGTGTGTGTGCATGATACTGATGAATACAGCCTTCAGCTTAAAGCTTAGAATAATTGTATTTCCTTTTTTTATTGTTTTAAAGGTCCCCCACATTTTAAGTGTTTATATTTGTGTGGTCTGTTGTCTGAAGGGACCGGGCCAGGCAGACTCTATTTGATTTAAAATGTACGAAAAAACTAACTAATGTAAAATGAAATTAAAGAAATCCTCTCCTCTGAAAAGAATGTTGTGAAATACTGTACAGGCCAGTCAGATGTTCCCCCGGGTGTGACATCATTTCTGGAATGCAACCAAAACGTCTCATGGCTTATCCTGCCGCTCCCACAGCCAATTAAAGTGCGACAACAACTGAAATGACAGTTGGAAATTGGAATGATGTGGGGCCAAGCTGTCTGCTCGACTGAGCTGACGGAGCGCTAGCGCTGACAAAGTGTTAGCATGGTGTTACCACGGCACCTCCGCGCTTGACACATCTGCATTTTCATCAGGGGAAGTGGAGAGCACAAGCGCAGCAACCATTAATAGGACACCGGTTACAGTGTTATAGAGAAGCCACAGAAAAGCCACAGAGACCTCTCTCTTTTCTTTCCCTTCTTCGAGCAAAGTGCAACTCCTAGCGAGACACATCGACCTGGCGCCCAGCAGGCCAGCAGCCCATCTTCAATACCGCCGCATCGTAACACATCAATTCTTCGACCCAGGATATATAGAGTACAGTATACGCTCCCTCCCTGCCTTTTGTGCCGGAAAGGTCACGGATATTTTCTCTGCTCCGGACCGTTCAGACGATCAGACGAGCACCACACCGACGTGGCTTTGGCTTTTTCTCTGAGGAACAAGTATCTCTTACTGCGCCCCCCTCCGTGGGCACTAATTCAAACCTCATAAAGCTCTTGTGTGTGTGTGTGTGTGAGTGGTCAGAGGCTTCTGATCAACAGTGATAGGCGCTCGTTGAACAAATAGGATTTCAGCGTGATTGGTTGGCAATACCTTGTCAAGCTATGCAGGAGCATTCGGCATCAAGGATTACATTTGACTGCTTGCAGCCATAGACGCCTAGCCTGGCTCCACCCGACTATTGCTCTCACCTCAATATCTTCTCGCTGAGATTATAGTCTGGAAACCCTTTTGGCATTAGTGTTAGCAGAGCCACCCTGCTGGCAGCCCAATCATTTTGATGATGTTCAAGTCAAGCATGTTGCTAAATGGTGGTAGAGCTAGATGAGGCAAGTAAAACAGTTGTAGCAACGCTGATTGGTTCAGCGCTGTCCAATAGTTTCTAAATTAATCAGAGGTCTACGCAAAGTAGGAGGAGACGACTGTTATCACTTAAATCCAATAAAAATAAGATATAAGATGATTATTTTAAAATGGCAGAAGTATGAAATACATTGAGAAGTAAAAAGTACCAATAACTTCTATAGAACTAGGGTTTAAAACAGACATCCTTGTGATGTATTCCCCAAATCTTTTAGCCTGGCCTTAAAAGCATGTAATTATGTTTTGTTTCTTAGATTTAAAACGCTCTGAAACCTGTTCCAAGCGGCTGGGGCCGAAAAGTGAAAAGATGTTTTACCCAAGTCAAAATGTGCCCTTGGTATGTATGTATGTATGTATATGTATATATATATATATATATATATAAAATGCAGTTGCTTGATACAATACACATACTTGTACTTGTACAATGTATTTAAAAAGATAAAATGGGAGCTGTTTTAGCAAGGCCTTATAAATAAAAACATGAAAATGTTCTAATCTCCGCAGAGCGATTAGATCTTTAACAATCTGTAACAATCTGTAGAACTGGAGTCCGCTGTTAGAATAGTTTCAGACAATCTGATATTCAGCGATATCCTTAGCTCCCGCTGGTAGTGGTCTCAATCCCATCGTCTGAAGTTGAGATTAGTTTAACTTGGCATCCGCCGCCTTTGCGTCTTCGACCGTTATTTTTGCCTGTCAGTCCTGGAAGGGTGGATACTAGGGGTGGGAATCACCAGTGGCCCCACGATACTTATGCTACAATACGTATTGCAATTTTAAATACTTTGCGATATGCTGCGATATTTTGCAATGTATTTATTTTTCCAACTTCAAATGATGTCCCCAAAAGAAAACTTTATCAACATAGGTGTGTTCATCTCACATAAATTGTATTGCTGCTAAATGTGACCGTCAAGCCGACAAACTGACATGAACATGTCATAAATATTATATACACCAAGTTGAATTCCCATGTGCAATTTATATAATGACATTGCTATGGGAAATATTGCGATACTATGCTGTATCGATTTTTGTCCCCCACCCCTAGAAGATTCCTCCTTCTGTGGTCCCTACCCGAGGTTTGTCCCCCCCCCCCCATGGAGTTTGCAAGTTAAGGGGGTGTCGCTTGTTTCCATGTGAAATGCATTTGTAAAGCCCTTTGAGACTAATATGATTAAGGGCTACATAAATAAAGTCAATTTTTTGATGCTGTCGGCAGTAAAAGAAAAGTGTCTGTTGACATTCATTTTTAGCATTCACTGCTAATTGATATGCCACCTTCTGTGGGTTTAGTGCGGAGATGGATTCGATTCATTAGAAGAAGCAGCTTAGGACCAGTGGAACCTGATTAAATTGAGTGACAGGTGGGGCCTACAGCCTTCACCAGCTGCTGGTCACGGTCATCTCCTTCGTGAAATGCTAAGAGCTTCACTGTGTGGGGTTATTAGAAAACTACCACCATGACAGTTTTTAAAGGTAAAATGTGCTTTTATTGTCACATACATGTTGTGAAATTCATCCTCTGCATTTAACCCATCCCTCAAGGGAGCAGTGGGCAGCCACTGTGCAGCGCCCGGGGACCAACTCCAGATTGGAGCGTGTCACTGGTCACATGGCACTGGCTGGAGAGTGACCCTGACATGTTTTTAGATAGTGGGGGAAACCAGAGCACCTGGAGGAAACTCATGCAGACACGGGGAACACATGCAAAGAAAGGCCGGGATGACCCGGGACCTTCTTGCTGTGAGGCCACAGTGCTATCCACTGGGCCACCAGACCTATAAACCACTTGGCGTTTAAAAGTGTATCAGATATCTAAATAAATATTATAAAAGCCCACATAGACTAACATTGCAAGTTTTTTCCAAATGTTGAATATGTATCAGATACAGTATACAAATCAATATTATAAACACCTTATGATTTATTATAGGCCTAAGCACATTCAACATTTAATTGCAACATGTTTAAGCCATAGGCCTAAATCATTCTAACCAAAACGAATAGTCAGTCAGGTTTCATGGATTTTTGATTTCGCGTCCACTTACAACATTTAGTTATTTATTAGAAGAGATGAAAAGTACAATGATAATGTGGAAATATATTTTCTAATTCATAAATTGCATTGCAAATAAATATTAGGGTGCGTTCAGTGGACCGAGTGTTTGTTACGTTAAATTAACTTTATACTTATTGACACGTTTACTCCAAAACTAATTTCAAAGACGTTTGCTGTGTTTAATGGTTGTGTAATGCAAGTGTTGCTAAATGACATGTATTAAAAGTGTAGCTGCAAACGTGGAACATGTTAGGGTGTTATAGCCTTATTTTGTGTAATTGCTCTTATTTACATTTGAAGGAGTGTCTGCAGAATTGTAAACAGACACCACACACGTGTGCTCATTTCTCCTTTGGACCAAGCAAGCCCTGCACACAGACCTGCATGTGTGGTAATACTGTGAGTAGGCCTATGCTGCAAGGTAAAGCCTGCAACAATACACCCAATACACACATCACTCATGCACATTTATTTGACTTCTTGCACAAAGCATGCAATGTTTCATTGTTCAGTTCATATGTTTTTGTAAAACGATGCAAATTTGAATAAAAATTGTTTTAAAAATACACTAATAATTAAAGTATGCATGATGGTACTTTGTTGTGTTGTGATTGGTAGGTCTATATTAAGAATGTAGCATTAAACACAAGAATGTAAGACACTATAATGTTAAGAATACAAATATATATGGGTAGTGGAAACGAATAGTGAATAAATGCTATTCAAAAGTGTGTGTGTGTGTGTGCGTGCATGCTCATCTTCAATGCCACCCCTGCATAACTCAGTGCCCCACTTGGGCCACACCAGTCAAAAAAGCCTGGACATGCCACTGGGCGTGCAAGGTGCGTAATGTACGGAGAAATGAGAATCACCCCCGAAATCGGTGGCACCAACAAGGATCTCTCCACCTCCGTGGACGATCAGCTGTGTCGTATCTCCCGTCCCGGTGGGAATACGGTTAAACCTTACACATATGACCTGCCACCCCTGGTGACTCCCCGAGCAGTTTGTTCAATTCAATTAAGGAGAAGCCGAGAGGAAGAAAGAGACGCTACGATACGATACTGTCCACGGTGTTCAGCCTTGTTTTCCATCACCGAGGGACATGCCTAGTAGATTACAGTAGCAAATACATCGCAAGATAGCCATGGAACTCGTATACAGTATCCGATCACACGGTATGTTCTCAATTCAGTGGAAAAATAACATACCCATTACTACTACTGTATGTGAGGTGATTTGGTTTAAATAAAGTAGCAATGGCTTTGGCGCTCGTAATACGACAAGGCGAATCTGTTTCCACTTTATTGATAAAATAAAAATAGCCCAAATAAATTAATAGAAATGTATCAAGCAAATATATAGCATGAAAATGAGAAGAAATCACATCCGTTCACTCACCTACACGAAACGGTGAGCTCAACTTTAGTGGCAGGTATAGCAGCAGTGAAAGGATCGAAGTCCCCGATACACGCCATATTCATTACGGTACTGGTCGTCGAAGCTGTCCGGTGTGCGGTCGCGGTCCAGTGACATGAGCGGGTCCAATAATGCTTCAGGACAGCGGTTACCAGGCTCGGGAAGCAACGGCTGAACTGGACGGGCGAACGTACACGGCCACGGTACAAGGTACAAGATACGCCGTGGACTGACCGTCTAGTAGTGACAACGTGAGGGGCGTGTGCGTCCGTGATGGGCGTGTACGCGTGTGGCAGAATAATCCTTCTAATCATAGAGCATGATGAATTGTGTTTACACGAGATCCATGATTAATGCGCAGTCTAATGAACCGTACCCGCATTAACGCGTGTTAAGATTAAGATTAACATACTGTAGGCACATATGGATCAGTCAATCAGATAGAAATAATATTACACATAACAGAAACCCCGCGGACCATAACCAGGTCCATACATCAACATTATTACATTAGAGGTATAAAAAACATGTTAATTGAACGAGTGATTGATACTTTGACATTTGCAAACGCAGGCATAATCAGAGAGGTGTCTGTCTGATTAATGAATGATAAAATAGTAAGAAAAGGAAAGAGTAGGCTATAGCTATGGGTCTGAAAACATGCAACATATTACCTTGATCACAAACAACAATATTTCACATAAACTATCCATCTGTAACATTAACTAGAGCCTATAATCAGTTATTTTGTCAATTATATTTATAATAATTCTTAACATATTTCGGATTCTTTGTTCTCTTATTAACATTGTTGGGAATAAAACAAAGGCCTGCCTATACGTTTTATTCAAAACAAATAATGTTATGTAATGTTAATAATAGGCTCTCATTTGACATCCAAATAGCCATATTATATTGGGCGACCTGCCTAATGCAACCATGCCATGAAAAGAGACTTCAGCACCTTCTCTCTGAATAAGACCAGAGCCATAATTAATAAATGGGTTAAAAATTAGACGTATGCAGGATTGAAGAGCTACATATAGGATCGTTTGTTAGAAATGTCATAGACATCCACAAGCTATCAGTGAGTATGCACTGTGAGAATATCTGACGTTGTTGATACTGTACCCCACAAGTCAGGTCTATAGTTGTTGCCAGCATATTTAAAGATTTTATCAATCAAGGCCTCTTTTCCCCGATTGGCCTGTCAATCACATGCATGAGTTATTGATTTACAAAATATCACACTTCCCTTTTTCTTTTTAGCTATATATCTGATTGCAACTCTATACAGCATCTTTAAGCGTAATCTCGTATAAAGCCATCTTTTACTTGTGTAAAGTCTGGAACACAGCGCTGAGTGGTAACTACATAACTCCATGGTCCAAAGTGCTGTTGTTGAGGGGGACCAGAATTGATCTGATTTGCAATAATAATAATATGCTTGGCGAGAGAAATATTCTGTTGTAGATTGTTAAAACGTTTAGGCTCATTTATTTGATTTGTGTTTTAATCTGAGCTTCTCTTTTCACGTGCTTGTGGCACACAAAGCATTTTTCACGGTCTGGGATGCTTGTGTTCTAGTGCGCCATCTAGCTGCAGACAACATCATACACAAATCCTTTAAGAAAGCAGTTTTCAATTTGGGTATTTCAAACGCTTTGGTTTACACGTGGGATTAATTTCATGCCCGTCCAAAGCGTGCTCTGCCGACCGTGAGCAGTGGTAAACGTGACATGTCAGTGCCAGGTGAGAACGACCACCTGAGCAGTGGTAAACGTGACATGTCGGTGCCAGGTGAAAACGACCACCTGAGCAGTGGTAAACGTGACATGTCGGTGCCAGGTGAGAACGACCACCTGAGCAATTAACAAGTGACAGGTTTGTGTACGCACAGCCCATGCATGCAGTGAGCTAAACCCGGAGTACGCACCGTCAACCTAAATTAGACTTAATTGACGACCGACGACGGATCAAATAATTGACTTTGCAGGGGCAAGTTTTACGCTCTTACAGATCAAGGTGGTAAAAGTCAATTTAAATCCAGAGGTAGGCCTATGTCTTCTGCCACTGACAGTTCCTCATCAGCAATGATTATAATCATAAATGAGTTGGGTAAGCTATAAGACTACAGACTAATCTGGCCCTGACGCAGTGGCAGCTGATAGGGGGGCGCGCCCTCTGGTTCAATTGTATTCAGATTTTTAGAATACATATTACACATTAAACAACTAATACTTAATCTATTTAATGTATGAGTGTGTTTGGGGTAACGCAGTAGCAACTGCCCAATAAACGTCTATGTTACACATTTCCACAAACATCATGCACATAAATAAATCTACTAATGTCACGCAATAGTGAAGTGTATTCTGCTGCTGATCATACATGGCACATCGCTGTATCAATGGATACTTTATTTAGATACTACTGCCATCTTGAGGTGATTACTGGCGGGAAAAACAAACATGATTTCATAAGAATCTCTCAAAACAAAAATGATGTAAAACTTGATTCATACATCTTATAAACAAAAGTTGTGGCATGTCAAGCAAGAGGGAATATAACCAAGTTAACATAACTTGAATTAGTGTGGATTGTTCAAAACTCCTTGCAACAATTCTCTGAAAATACAAAGGTTTACAGGCTAACATTAATTCTGATGTCATTAGACATTAATGTGTGTGTGTGGTGTTCATCCAAAAAAATACACAAAACAAGGTTTTTTTTTTTGACAGATGACATTTATTCTCACCAAGCATCTGACATTATAATTGCTACAGTCAGCCATTTGAAAATGGTTTAACCTTACAAACCAAAACACAAAAGTAGGCCAATACACACTGCTGCCTTTCACTAAATGTAGGTATAGCATTCATCAAACAGTTGCCAATTCATGCCCCCCCCGGTCCCTCAATCCTCAATAAACCAATGGTCCCACATAATTTACATTCAGTTTTTTTTACATAAGTTACATACAGTAGATGAAGTACTTAAACGACGCCTACAGCTTGTGTCACAAACATTCCAGAGTAAAAACATACATTCCTTGTAATAAAATAAAATTAAAGAAAAAACGTCCAGTTAATGACAGACCGTCGCCACTCAAAGGAGAGGTCCCGAACCAGAACCAGGGGTCAAATGTTCGTTTAACAGTTGTGTCAGGCATACAGCAAGCAGGCAGAACCATACATAGTCACATCACAACAGCACGAGGCAGATCGCAATCAAAACACAAGCCCTCTTGTGGCTGAAGTCTGAATAGCACAATAGTGCTGCTAGATGAGATGTCATCCAAGAAACGTGGTGAGGGGCTTGACGTGGGGCATCAACAGAGATAATGAACATACGATGACACGTGGCTACATCCTCAAACACGGGACCTGCACACATACAGTAGAGTTTGGCAGGCACACACCAGAAGTATTCCAGCGCCTAACAAACGACACAAGTCGCGTATTATTTGCGTATTCTGTTCACGTGTACAGTGCAGGACAGCAAAAGACAGGGTTCACACAATTTGGTCGCTGACCTCAAGCAGGTGCTGCGGTTGAATAAAAACATGAAGTGCGAGAGAGAGAGAGAGAGAGAGACACATACAGTTAAGGGGGTACGGTGATTTGTCCTTCTCTACATAAAGCTGCTTCTTATATTGGGAAGAAAAAGCTTAGGCACAGGAGCGTTGCTCTGCTTATGGTGCATTGAAACGGACTGGGTTGTGAGGACTAGCTGCCAGCCCAACGTCTCTGCCAACTTCCCCCGTTTTCCTCCTCCGGGCCCGACGTCCACGTGGCCACAGAAACAACAGCTTCATCTGTGTATGTGCACGTGCATCGTGTGTGTGCGTGCGTGCGTGTGTGTGCGTGCGTGCGGCTGCCACTGCACTGCTAAAAGCAATGCTGATATTGTATTAAACGCCCGCAGGCACTGTAGGTTCATTCTTCTTTAATTTCATTCTAGGTTGAAGTTGGATACATGGTCAAATGTAAGCGCTACAACAGTTTGACTGTGAAGATCACTTACAGAAGACTTGTGACGTACTGCCAGTAGAGACACAGAGCAGCTTCCAGAGCTGATCGGACACATGAGAAGCAGTAGAAGTCCACAAAGGTTAGTTCAATACATTGCTTTAAAAGCTGAGGGGCTACGAGACTTCGTCGGTGTGTGTGTGTGTGTGTGTGTGTGTGTGTGTGTGTGTGTGTGTGTGTGTGTGTGTGTGGGTGTGTGTGTGTGTGTG
>JAODUE010002718.1:0-5000 GCA_027564755.1 Amblyopsis hoosieri
AGAGAGGCAGAAAACATAAGATGGAGAGACAGTGGGTGGTGTTTTATGGAGATGGGGGGCAGAGAAGTCGGTGGGGGTGGGGGGGAGGGGGGGTTGTTTGCACTTGGCTGCATTATATTCCGGTATGTGTGCTACAACACACACACACACTTTTCTTGCGGAGTATATCGTCTAACAATCGAGCCGGGATCGGGCTATACGAGCTGACAGCGGGGGCAGAGAGAGTCTGCACAACTTCTATCAGTACAGCCACCTCTGTGGTCCATTACACCGCCCGGCACGCACACACACACACACACACACACACACACGCACACGCACACGCACGCTCGCACGCACGCACACACACGAACACGCACACACACGTGCATGCACACACACACACACACACTCTATCCTCCCCAGCCATCTGCTAACACCATGTTCGCCTCACCTCATCTTATCAGTGCCCCCCCCCCCCGATCGTTTTGTCTCCGCTATATCCTCAGGAACCTTCCCACGCTAACAGCCCCGAACAACAACTAACAAGCAGAGGTTCACACACAAACAGACACACACACACAGACACACATACACGCAGACACAGCCTTATACAAACCGCATGTCATTTGTGTGTGCGTGCGTGTGTTTTAAAGTTCTCCATCTCATCTATTTAACTCCGTTTCCCGCCGGAGGGTCGCGCCGCACGACCATTACGGAGCTAGAGATGCTTCTCTCTTCCGCCGAGACGCGCGCTGGGCTATGGGCTTACGTCTGTGCGGTGGCATGCTGCCATGGTCTGGGAGGGGCTGGGAGAGGGAGGGGAGGCTGGCTGGAGTCACAACAGCGTTGCTACTGCTAGCATGCTAGTCCCCAGCATGGTCATGTGACACACTGGTGCACTCTGCATCATCTCCAGGCCGTATAGGAGAGGCACATGTCCAGCACTATGCTCTATAGCAAGGGCAGGCACCGTTAAAGGGGAGTTAAAAGATGGGTGAGCTCTCTCTCTCTCTCGCTCTCCCTCTTTCTCTCTCCCTCTTTCTCTCTCTCTCTCTCTCTCTCTCTCCCTCATCCAAATTAACACTGACACTAATGGCTTTCGTGTTTTTACTCTCTCTTCCTCCACGACATGGCTGCTCCTTGCTCTCTCCCTCTCACAAGCAAGCGTCCGTTTCCGTGAGTCCTGTCTCGTTTTCGTCACCTTCTCTCACCAAGGTCGCCTTGATTCCGCTTTCACACTTTTATCCCTCAACCCCATGCCCCGCCCCCCCCACCCCAGACCCCGACACCCCTACTGTGTGTCTACCTGACCCTCGGGAGTTCTAAACGCTCGTCGCCTGTTAGCGGGAGAGGCCATTAGCGCTGCTAATGGAAGACTCATGTTGCATTCAGCGCGCGTTAGCTGTATCGATTCTCGCTGTCCCGGGGAAGAGGGGGGGGGGACGCTTGAAATTTACAAAAGAGCCCCCCCTCCTCCCCCTTCCCAAGTTTCGGATATAATGAGATATATACGGCCATGTGTTGAATAGCAATGTAGCAATTGGGGAGATGATTAGCCAGAACTGAGGTGGTACAGAAGACTGTAGTCGGTGAGAGAAAAAGGAAACAATGCCAGGCCAGAGATAACGATGGCAGAGAAGATAGACGAGAGAGAGAGAGAGAGAGAGAGAGAGAGAGAGAGAGAGAGAGAGAGAGAGAGGGGAAGAAAGGCGGAAAGATAGAAAGACGACAGTAAAGAGTTTGAGACAAACTGTGGGAAAAGTCGCTGCGGCTGCAGTTTCAGAAGTAGCTGTAGTAGCATTAGCATCAATTGACCATTCCCAAGCCTCTCCCCTTTTTGCATGTCCTCCAATAACAGTTGAGTATTCTTTTGCATCTGACGGAATAGCTTTTTATAGTGTTTTGTCCTACGTGGTTACAGTAACTAGGTAGGACGAGTGAAAGGGGCGGGGCATGGGAAAGGTCAATTACAGTATTATCAGTGATGCTGTAATGAATATTAATCCAGCAGAGACACTTTAGCGGTACTACTGTTGTTATAGCGTTAAATAGCACGGCACAATGTAGTCCTACACTTGATGGCATGTGGTGGCACTTTCCTGGGAGGTCTTACCTGTCCATCATGCCAACACAATCTTGCAGCCTTGGCCCGCCACACCTGTATGACAGAGAAAGCACAGCTCTCCTCCATTAAACCATTTCCACATGTTAGGAGAATAATAGCACTTGGCAGGGGCTGCAGTTAAAAGGCCCGACATACTTCACAACACCACCAAAGAGTCAAAGTCATGTGGGAAAAGATTGCTTTGCACTTGTTTTGTTGTTGTTGTGATAGATGGTTTTTGTTGTGTTGTTTTTTTGTGTGACAAATCATGCATGTCATACAGTTAAGTGAATACATCATCGTAAAACGCATCTGTCTTTCCATACAGTCACTGTATGCGTTGCCGAGGAGGGCAACGTTGTGGCGGCAAAGCAAAAAAAACAGATGTGAAATTAATTCTTTTTTTTCTCCTAAGGCAACAAAGCGTGACTGGAAAAAAGTCGAGGAAAGTCAAACTTTGCAGAGCGATGCCCATGGCGGTGTACTGCACTGGGAAAGGAGAGTTTTTGTGCAGGTTTTCACACTATGTTGGCCGTTGACAGCTTAATAGAACAACCCACCTGAACAGAAATGTACAAGAAACTGGTTAATAAAAAAAATAAATCTGCTGACAAATTTCTAGATTGCCACGTCTGATCGAAGAAGTCAATACAACAGCACACAAGCCCGAGTTTTTCTGTATTGTTTTCATAGTACATTTATTTAGCCATTATGGAGACAAGTGCCGTGTAACCCTGCTTTAACACATTCTGAAGCTTAGTGTTGGCAGTTCACAGACCATAAAGCGACAAATAAAATTTAAAATATTTTGCCTTTTAATATATGCCAATCAATGTATATGAACTTATATTACCACTGACCATTTCTGAGTTGGTTGAAAAGGTTTTATCTTGGGTTAGGCCTATGGTTATACAGGAAGAATGTTTAAAGTTTGTGTCTGTGTGCCGTCTGTGAAAAGTTGGGGAATAGGGTTCCAATTAAAAACACGGTTACCGGTTTTTGTTTCTGATGACAAAGGATATTCTTCAAATAAGATGCTCTTAGAGATATCCCATTACTACTTCCCAAACCCCCACACAGGAGAAGATCCTTCTTATCATGCACATTCCTTTCTCTTTATGACCCAGGAAGTGCTTTGCTCTTCCCGCCGTCCGTTATCTAATTGCTCAGAGACGCCGAACGCTAAAGGCCTGATGCTGATCGGCCGGTGAGGTTGGATTAATTAGCGTGAGCTGTTAAACGCTCAGTCAGCGACAGACAGCGAAGTGTTGGATACACACAGAACAACGTGTGTGTGTGTGTGTGTCTCTAGTGTGGGCGCCCTCGCGGGTTGTGCATGTGCGAAGGCAGCACCGGAGAGCAAATTACACAGCAAATTAAGGGGCCGAGTTAGATTCGGAATTAAATTTGCAATGGCCGTGGCTCTTCCAAAGCCACTGCATTGTCAATTAAACGCTGCACCAAATAGCTAATTAGCAGATTTCTGTAGCCATTGTGTGTGTGTGTGTGTGTGTGTGCGTGCGATTGTGCATGCGTGCGTGTGTGCGCGTGTGTGTGTGTGTGTGTAAAGTGTACAAATCTACACAACACAATGGATCCTTTTAAAACGAACACTGTGAAGTTGGTGGGCGCTTTGCTTATCAAAGCCTAGAGTATTTTCTGAACCACGCATTTTAATGTTAGAGGTTTATCACTCTCCAAACAGGAGGCCCATGTTTAAAGCCAGACAAACAAGAGTTTGGCTCGCTGTTAAACATCATTAATGCAAGAAAGTAACCCTACTAAATCTGGCGGTGAAACGTCCTTTTAAAAAATATACAATATATCACAAATGGAGCTGCAGCCATATATTTCAGTCCAATGAGTTGAGACTACTTCTCAGTCTCGCGACCAATCAGAACTGGGAACCAATTGCCTCACGGCTGGCTTGTATTTGCGCCGCACACTACACACCTCTGTGTCATTTCAGATCGGGATATGACAGGACATGATGGAGCTGTCACCATGCCAACAGAGTTCACCTCTTGACAGCCCGGAGATTGAGCGGGTGCATGTGCACACACACACACACACACACACGCACATATCCTCCCTCTCTCACACACACACACACACACACACCTAGACATCTTCCCTCACATGCACACGCACACACACACGCACACACAGACATCCTCCCTTACACACACACACACACACACACACACTAGACATCCTCCCACACACACACACACTACCCCCCACCCATCTATCGCCTACCCCTGGGTGCAGTTGGCGTGGCAGGGGTGGCACTCGCTGTTGGCCTTGGCATACTTGAAGACAAAGCCGTGGGCCCCCTGGACGCCGTCGGGACACTTGTCCACGCAGTTGGGGCCGTCTTTGTAGTGGCGACACCTCACACACTGGTCTGGTCCCTGGACAGACGTGTGGCTCATGTATGACACATGCTGGTACACTGTCAGCCATTACACGCAAACACACAAACAAATACAGCTCTGGAAGAATTTAACAAACCAGTGCACTTAAAAAAAAATAGACAATAGTATAAATAAATACTGTAAATCAGAGGCCTTCCACGTTTTTCAGGGCCAAGGACCCCTTGGCTTATAGAAACATGGCACAAGGACCCCCCATCACATACGGTATAGCATATTTTGTTTCCGGGCCAACAATAATGTATAGGGTGGCCTTAAGTGCTAACCAGAGTCATAAAGAGAGAGTTGTGTCATCTCCGTTCACTCAAATGGACCGTTTCTTCACAGCAACGGAGCCTCAAATAGTTCCCTGAAGTTAGCATAAATACTAAAAGTACACTATACATTCTATTTTAAATGTAAATCGATGCATTTATTGACTACTAATGACCAAAAAAAAGTTAAATAAAAAAAGTTAAATAAAATATCGCAAAAACAAG